>JAUCBJ010002937.1:0-40000 GCA_032718475.1 Nemertoderma westbladi | reverse complement strand
TGCTATAATGCCAGTTGTAGTGATTGCTATAATGCGTCAGTTGTAGTGATTGCTATAATGCGTCAGTTGTAGTGATTGCTATAATGCGTCAGTTGTAGTGATTGCTATAATGCCAGTTGTAGTGATTGCTATAATGCGTCAGTTGTAGTGATTGCTATAATGCGTCAGTTGTAGTGATTGCTATAATGCCAGTTGTAGTGATTGCTATAAAGCTTCAGTTGTAGTGATTGCTATAATGCGTCAGTTGTAGTGATTGCTATAATGCCAGTTGTAGTGATTGCTATAATGCGTCAGTTGTAGTGATTGCTATAATGCTTCAGTTGTAGTGATTGCTATAATGCGTCAGTTGTAGTGATTGCTCTAATGCGTCAGTTGTAGTGATTGCTATAATGCCAGTTGTAGTGATTGCTATAAAGCTTCAGTTGTAGTGATTGCTATAATGTGTCAGTTGTAGTGATTGCTATAATGCTTCAGTTGTAGTGATTGCTATAATGCGTCAGTTGTAGTGATTGCTATAATGCTTCAGTTGTAGTGATTGCTATAATGCTTCAGTTGTAGTGATTGCTCTAATGCGTCAGTTGTAGTGATTGCTATAATGCCAGTTGTAGTGATTGCTATAAAGCTTCAGTTGTAGTGATTGCTATAATGCGTCAGTTGTAGTGATTGCTATAATGCGCCAGTTGTAGTGATTGCTATCATGCTTCAGTTGTAGTGATTGCTATAATGCCAGTTGTAGTGATAGCTGGAATGCTTCAGTTGTAGTGATTGCTATAATGCGTCAGCTGCAGTGATTGCTATAATGCTTCAGTTGTAGTGATTGCTATAATGCCAGTTGTAGTGATAGCTGGAATGCTTCAGTTGTAGTGATTGCTATAATGCGTCAGCTGCAGTGATTGCTATAATGCTTCAGTTGTAGTGATTGCTATAATGCTTCAGTTGTAGTGATTGCTATAATGCTTCAGTTGTAGTGATTGCTATCATGCTTCAGTTGTAGTGATTGCTATAATGCTTCAGTTGTAGTGATTGCTATAATGCTTCAGTTGTAGTGATTGCTATAATGCTTCAGTTGTAGTGATTGCTATAATGCTTCAGTTGTAGTGATTGCTATAATGCCAGTTGTAGTGATTGCTATAATGCTTCAGTTGTAGTGATTGCTATCATGCTTCAGTTGTAGTGATTGCTATAATGCTTCAGTTGTAGTGATTGCTATCATGCTTCAGTTGTAGTGATTGCTATAATGCTTCAGTTGTAGTGATTGCTATAATGCCAGTTGTAGTGATTGCTATAATGCTTCAGTTGTAGTGATTGCTATAATGCTTCAGTTGTAGTGGTGATTGCTATAATGCTTCAGTTGTAGTGATTGCTATAATGCTTCAGTTGTAGTGATTGCTATAATGCTTCAGTTGTAGTGATTGCTATCATGCTTCAGTTGTAGTGATTGCTATAATGCTTCAGTTGTAGTGATTGCTATAATGCTTCAGTTGTAGTGATTGCTATAATGCTTCAGTTGTAGTGATTGCTATAATGCTTCAGTTGTAGTGATTGCTATAATGCCAGTTGTAGTGATTGCTATAATGCTTCAGTTGTAGTGATTGCTATAATGCTTCAGTTGTAGTGATTGCTATAATGCCAGTTGTAGTGATTGCTATAATGCGTCAGTTGTAGTGATTGCTATAATGCGTCAGTTGTAGTGATTGCTATAATGCGTCAGTTGTAGTGATTGCTATAATGCCAGTTGTAGTGATTGCTATAATGCGTCAGTTGTAGTGATTGCTATAATGCGTCAGTTGTAGTGATTGCTATAATGCCAGTTGTAGTGATTGCTATAAAGCTTCAGTTGTAGTGATTGCTATAATGCGTCAGTTGTAGTGATTGCTATAATGCCAGTTGTAGTGATTGCTATAATGCGTCAGTTGTAGTGATTGCTATAATGTTTCAGTTGTAGTGATTGCTATAATGCGTCAGTTGTAGTGATTGCTCTAATGCGTCAGTTGTAGTGATTGCTATAATGCCAGTTGTAGTGATTGCTATAAAGCTTCAGTTGTAGTGATTGCTATAATGTGTCAGTTGTAGTGATTGCTATAATGCTTCAGTTGTAGTGATTGCTATAATGCGTCAGTTGTAGTGATTGCTATAATGCTTCAGTTGTAGTGATTGCTATAATGCTTCAGTTGTAGTGATTGCTCTAATGCGTCAGTTGTAGTGATTGCTAAAATGCCAGTTGTAGTGATTGCTATAAAGCTTCAGTTGTAGTGATTGCTATAATGCGTCAGTTGTAGTGATTGCTATAATGCGCCAGTTGTAGTGATTGCTATAATGCTTCAGTTGTAGTGATTGCTATAATGCGTCAGTTGTAGTGATTGCTATAATGCTTCAGTTGTAGTGATTGCTATAATGCTTCAGTTGTAGTGATTGCTATAATGCTTCAGTTGTAGTGATTGCTATAATGCGTCAGTTGTAGTGATTGCTATAATGCTTCAGTTGTAGTGATTGCTATAATGCTTCAGTTGTAGTGATTGCTATAATGCTTCAGTTGTAGTGATTGCTATAATGCTTCAGTTGTAGTGATTGCTATAATGCTTCAGTTGTAGTGATTGCTATAATGCCAGTTGTAGTGATTGCTATAATGCGTCAGTTGTAGTGATTGCTATAATGCGTCAGTTGTAGTGATTGTTATAATGCTTCAGTTGTAGTGATTGCTATAATGCCAGTTGTAGTGATTGCTATAAAGCTTCAGTTGTAGTGATTGCTATAATGCGTCAGTTGTAGTGATTGCTATAATGCCAGTTGTAGTGATTGCTATAATGCGTCAGTTGTAGTGATTGCTATAATGCTTCAGTTGTAGTGATTGCTATAATGCCAGTTGTAGTGATTGCTATAATGCGTCAGTTGTAGTGATTGCTATAATGCGTCAGTTGTAGTGATTGCTATAATGCCAGTTGTAGTGATTGCTATAAAGCTTCAGTTGTAGTGATTGCTATAATGTGTCAGTTGTAGTGATTGCTATAATGCTTCAGTTGTAGTGATTGCTATAATGCGTCAGTTGTAGTGATTGCTATAATGCTTCAGTTGTAGTGATTGCTATAATGCTTCAGTTGTAGTGATTGCTCTAATGCGTCAGTTGTAGTGATTGCTATAATGTCAGTTGTAGTGATTGCTATAATGCCAGTTGTAGTGATTGCTATAATGCGTCAGTTGTAGTGATTGCTATAATGCGTCAGTTGTAGTGATTGCTATAATGCCAGTTGTAGTGATTGCTATAAAGCTTCAGTTGTAGTGATTGCTATAATGCGTCAGTTGTAGTGATTGCTATAATGCCAGTTGTAGTGATTGCTATAATGCGTCAGTTGTAGTGATTGCTATAATGCTTCAGTTGTAGTGATTGCTATAATGCCAGTTGTAGTGATTGCTATAATGCGTCAGTTGTAGTGATTGCTATAATGCGTCAGTTGTAGTGATTGCTATAATGCCAGTTGTAGTGATTGCTATAAAGCTTCAGTTGTAGTGATTGCTATAATGTGTCAGTTGTAGTGATTGCTATAATGCTTCAGTTGTAGTGATTGCTATAATGCGTCAGTTGTAGTGATTGCTATAATGTGTCAGTTGTAGTGATTGCTATAATGCTTCAGTTGTAGTGATTGCTATAATGCGTCAGTTGTAGTGATTGCTATAATGCTTCAGTTGTAGTGATTGCTATAATGCTTCAGTTGTAGTGATTGCTCTAATGCGTCAGTTGTAGTGATTGCTATAATGTGTCAGTTGTAGTGATTGCTATAAAGCTTCAGTTGTAGTGATTGCTATAATGTGTCAGTTGTAGTGATTGCTATAATGCTTCAGTTGTAGTGATTGCTATAATGCGTCAGTTGTAGTGATTGCTATAATGCTTCAGTTGTAGTGATTGCTATAATGCTTCAGTTGTAGTGATTGCTCTAATGCGTCAGTTGTAGTGATTGCTATAATGCCAGTTGTAGTGATTGCTATAAAGCTTCAGTTGTAGTGATTGCTATAATGCGTCAGTTGTAGTGATTGCTATAATGCGCCAGTTGTAGTGATTGCTATAATGCTTCAGTTGTAGTGATTGCTATAATGCTTCAGTTGTAGTGATTGCTATAATGCTTCAGTTGTAGTGATTACTATAATGCTTCAGTTGTAGTGATTGCTATAATGACAGTTGTAGTGATTGCTATAATGCTTCAGTTGTAGTGATTGCTATAATGCTTCAGTTGTAGTGATGGCTATAATGCTTCAGTTGTAGTGATTGCTATAATGCTTCAGTTGTAGTGATTGCTATAATGCTTCAGTTGTAGTGATTGCTATAATGCTTCAGTTGTAGTGATTGCTATAATGCTTCAGTTGTAGTGATTGCTATAATGCTTCAGTTGTAGTGATTGCTATAATGCTTCAGTTGTAGTGATTGCTATAATGCTTCAGTTGTAGTGATTGCTATAATGCTTCAGTTGTAATGATTGCTATAATGTTTCAGTTGTAGTGATTGCTATAATGACAGTTGTAGTGATTGCTATAATGCTTCAGTTGTAGTGATTGCTATAATGACAGTTGTAGTGATTGCTATAATGCTTCAGTTGTAGTGATTGCTATAATGCTTCAGTTGTAGTGATTGCTATAATGCTTCAGTTGTAGTGATTGCTATAATGCTTCAGTTGTAATGATTGCTATAATGCTTCAGTTGTAGTGATTGCTATAATGCTTCAGTTGTAGTGATTGCTATAATGACAGTTGTAGTGATTGCTATAATGCTTCAGTTGTAGTGATTGCTATAATGCTTCAGTTGTAGTGATTGCTATAATGCTTCAGTTGTAGTGATTGCTATAATGCTTCAGTTGTAATGATTGCTATAATGCGTCAGTTGTAGTGATTGCTATAATGCTTCAGTTGTAGTGATTGCTATAATGCTTCAGTTGTAAAGATTGCTATAATGCTTCAGTTGTAGTGATTGCTATAATGCTTCAGTTGTAGTGATTGCTATAATGCTTCAGTTGTAAAGATTGCTATAATGCTTCAGTTGTAATGATTGCTATAATGCTTCAGTTGTAGTGATTGCTATAATGCTTCAGTTGTAGTGATTGCTATAGTGCTTCAGTTGTAGTGATTGCTATAATGCTTCAGTTGTAGTGATTGCTATAATGCTTCAGTTGTAATGATTGCTATAATGCTTCAGTTGTAGTGATTGCTATAATGCTTCAGTTGTAGTGATTGCTATAATGCTTCAGTTGTAATGATTGCTATAATGCTTCAGTTGTAGTGATTGCTATAATGCTTCAGTTGTAGTGATTGCTATAATGCCAGTTGTAGTGATTGCTACTATAATGCTTCAGTTGTAGTGATTGCTATAATGCCAGTTGTAGTGATTGCTATAATGCCAGTTGTAGTGATTGCTATAATGCCAGTTGTAGTGATTGCTATAATGCTTCAGTTGTAAAGATTGCTATAATGCTTCAGTTGTAGTGATTGCTATAATGCTTCAGTTGTAGTGATTGCTATAATGCTTCAGTTGTAGTGATTGCTATAATGCCAGTTGTAGTGATTGCTATAATGCTTCAGTTGTAAAGATTGCTATAATGCTTCAGTTGTAATGATTGCTATAATGCGTCAGTTGTAGTGATTGCTATAATGCTTCAGTTGTAGTGATTGCTATAATGCTTCAGTTGTAGTGATTGCTATAATGCTTCAGTTGTAAAGATTGCTATAATGCTTCAGTTGTAATGATTGCTATAATGCTTCAGTTGTAGTGATTGCTATAATGCTTCAGTTGTAAAGATTGCTATAATGCTTCAGTTGTAATGATTGCTATAATGCTTCAGTTGTAGTGATTGCTATAATGCTTCAGTTGTAAAGATTGCTATAATGCTTCAGTTGTAATGATTGCTATAATGCTTCAGTTGTAGTGATTGCTATAATGCTTCAGTTGTAGTGATTGCTATAATGCCAGTGTAGTGATTGCTATAATGCTTCAGTTGTAGTGATTGCTATAATGCTTCAGTTGTAGTGATTGCTATAATGCTTCAGTTGCAGTGATTGCTATAGTGCTTCAGTTGTAGTGATTGCTATAATGCTTCAGTTGTAATGATTGCTATAATGCTTCTGTTGTAGTGATTGCTATAATGCTTCAGTTGTAGTGATTGCTATAATGCTTCAGTTGTAATGATTGCTATAATGCTTCAGTTGTAGTGATTGCTATAATGCTTCAGTTGTAGTGATTGCTATAATGCCAGTTGTAGTGATTGCTATAATGCTTCAGTTGTAGTGATTGCTATAATGCTTCAGTTGTAGTGATTGCTATAAAGCTTCAGTTGTAGTGATTGCTATAAAGCTTCAGTTGTAGTGATTGCTATAATGCTTCAGTTGTAGTGATTGCTATAATGCTTCAGTTGTAGTGATTGCTATAATGCTTCAGTTGTAGTGATTGCTATAATGCTTCAGTTGTAGTGATTGCTATAATGCCAGTTGTAGTGATTGCTATAATGCTTCAGTTGTAGTGATTGCTATAATGCTTCAGTTGTAGTGATTGCTATAAAGCTTCAGTTGTAGTGATTGCTATAATGCTTCAGTTGTAGTGATTGCTATAATGCTTCAGTTGTAGTGATTGCTATAATGCTTCAGTTGTAGTGATTGCTATAATGCTTCAGTTGTAGTGATTGCTATAATGCTTCAGTTGTAGTGATTGCTATAATGCCAGTTGTAGTGATTGCTATAATGCTTCAGTTGTAGTGATTGCTATAATGCGTCAGTTGTAGTGATTGCTATAATGCCAGTTGTAGTGATTGCTATAATGCCAGTTGTAGTGATTGCTATAATGCCAGTTGTAGTTATTGCTATAATGCGTCAGTTGTAGTGATTGCTATAATGCGTCAGTTGTAGTGATTGCTATAATGCCAGTTGTAGTGATTGCTATAAAGCTTCAGTTGTAGTGATTGCTATAATGCGTCAGTTGTAGTGATTGCTATAATGCCAGTTGTAGTGATTGCTATAATGCGTCAGTTGTAGTGATTGCTATAATGCTTCAGTTGTAGTGATTGCTATAATGCTTCAGTTGTAGTGATTGCTATAATGCCAGTTGTAGTGATTGCTATAATGCTTCAGTTGTAGTGATTGCTATAATGCTTCAGTTGTAGTGATTGCTATAAAGCTTCAGTTGTAGTGATTGCTATAATGCTTCAGTTGTAGTGATTGCTATAATGCTTCAGTTGTAGTGATTGCTATAATGCTTCAGTTGTAGTGATTGCTATAATGCTTCAGTTGTAGTGATTGCTATAATGCCAGTTGTAGTGATTGCTATAAAGCTTCAGTTGTAGTGATTGCTATAATGCTTCAGTTGTAGTGATTGCTATAATGCTTCAGTTGTAGTGATTGCTATAATGCTTCAGTTGTAGTGATTGCTATAAAGCTTCAGTTGTAGTGATTGCTATAAAGCTTCAGTTGTAGTGATTGCTATAATGCTTCAGTTGTAGTGATTGCTATAATGCTTCAGTTGTAGTGATTGCTATAATGCTTCAGTTGTAGTGATTGCTATAATGCTTCAGTTGTAGTGATTGCTATAATGCCAGTTGTAGTGATTGCTATAATGCTTCAGTTGTAGTGATTGCTATAATGCTTCAGTTGTAGTGATTGCTATAAAGCTTCAGTTGTAGTGATTGCTATAATGCTTCAGTTGTAGTGATTGCTATAATGCCAGTTGTAGTGATTGCTATAATGCTTCAGTTGTAGTGATTGCTATAATGCTTCAGTTGTAGTGATTGCTATAAAGCTTCAGTTGTAGTGATTGCTATAAAGCTTCAGTTGTAGTGATTGCTATAATGCTTCAGTTGTAGTGATTGCTATAATGCTTCAGTTGTAGTGATTGCTATAATGCTTCAGTTGTAGTGATTGCTATAATGCTTCAGTTGTAGTGATTGCTATAATGCCAGTTGTAGTGATTGCTATAATGCTTCAGTTGTAGTGATTGCTATAATGCTTCAGTTGTAGTGATTGCTATAAAGCTTCAGTTGTAGTGATTGCTATAATGCTTCAGTTGTAGTGATTGCTATAATGCTTCAGTTGTAGTGATTGCTATAATGCTTCAGTTGTAGTGATTGCTATAATGCTTCAGTTGTAGTGATTGCTATAATGCCAGTTGTAGTGATTGCTATAATGCTTCAGTTGTAGTGATTGCTATAATGCGTCAGTTGTAGTGATTGCTATAATGCCAGTTGTAGTGATTGCTATAATGCCAGTTGTAGTGATTGCTATAATGCCAGTTGTAGTTATTGCTATAATGCGTCAGTTGTAGTGATTGCTATAATTGTGACGGGATCCTAAGATCCCGACCGGGTTAGATTTGTACGCGTCACCGTTCTGCTGGGCAGTTGCACTGGGTCGGTTTGGTCGAAGGCCGTCGGGGAAAAACAATAGAGTTTCTGATTCTCAATATTTATACTCCGAACGATAATAGCACAATCAGTAAATCAGTGATGAATATCACGACATAGAATGACAGCAGAAAATACACAGATATTAAATTGCTAATGTTGGTAGCGGTGACGGTCATAAACTATGACCGGTCTGCAACTGTGTAACTAATGAACTGACCAGTAAATCAGTAATGCAGAATAATATATGATTGACACACACAGATATTGGTTTCACCTCTTACTGTACTTAGCCCTCTGTACCCAGTGGATGCTTTCCTATCACTAATCACATGCTTCCCTCCCCGCTATTGGCTAATACACTAATTGTCACTTTGGCACTCCCTGTGAGTGTTTCCCCCCGCTGCTAGCCTCTACTAGCTGTTCTCCCTCCGAGGTGGTTTGACCTCTCACCTCTCTCTGTGGCTTTAGGGCTTGTGCCGCCCCCCCAAAGTTGGTTATGAGGCGAGATTAATATTGGTAATCTCGTATCCCCAACTATATTGGAAAAATGTCACTGGTCCCATTTTCTGGTGGATAGTGCAAGGGAGTTGAATCCGCTTACACTCCCCCCATGCTATCTTCCCGGTGAGAAGATAGCATCAACTTTAAGTGCGCTTCAATTCCGCTGGAACCCAAACGAATATCGGGTGTGGGGTGGAGTTGTTTTCTCGGGGTCGGCTTTCCTGACTGCCCCCCCCCCCCTGGGTATGTTATTACTACCCCTCCTTGGTGCAATCGTGAGCTATGTTGCACCGATGTATCTGGTGTCTCTGTTCGAGACAATTGTGCTCTTTCTTCACACAATTTTATACGTCCTCACTCTAATCTCACTCTCGGACCTCTCTGTCCCTTACTCTCTCTCTCTCACGGACCTCGTTGTCCCTTATTCTCTCTATCAGTCCCTTGGGACTCTTCTTCTCTCTCTGCTCGCTCCCCACGCTTGAATTGAACTCTTCTACTTGACGTGTCAACACCTCCTCTCCATACTTCCCCCAATTCCCCATTTTCGTTTTCATTCTCCATAAACTTATTGGGTCCCACACATCTGCGCATCATGTTAGTGGGATCCGTCTAAGTCTCGTCCTGCCGTTCTAGTCAATTAGTCCCTAGTCCCAGTAGCTAATTGGAAAAAGATTGTACTTGACTAAGGTACATATTATATTATATATATACGAATTATATATATAATAATTAATTATTATAATTATATATTATATATATTATATTATATGCTCGTCTACATGACGCGTCTTAACCCCCCACTCGGAGGTGATATGACTCGTCACTCCCGGTCTCGCCCGTTTCACTCTCTCTCCACCTTTCTCTTCTCAACTAACCTCTCCGCCATCACGAACTTTCCAACGCTCACCCAATTGGTGGGGTCTTACAAAGGCTCAATTCAAGTGAGTGCCGTTAAACAAGATGTTACTAGTTTCGTTCAGTAATGGCCTTCCTCCTATCTTGTTCTATCTTTCGTGCCAATATTCCCCTAACTTTATTTTATTTTTTATTTTTTTGTGTTCCCCCTGTCTGTGCTATTATCATATCTACCTTCCTACTTACTTACGTGGCGCCCTCAGTGCCCACAACTTCTAACTCTTATGGTACTACGTATCCTACTACTACTCCTATGGTATACCTATATACCACACTCCCTAACTTCTAACTCTTGCGGTTCTACGTACCATACTACTACTCTCGTGGTATGTCTATATACAACACTCCCTAACTTCTCTAACCTCTACCTCTTTCGGTACTATATACCCTGCTACTCCGGTACTATGTACCCTGCTATTACTCTCGTGGTATGTCTATATACCACACTCCCTAACTTCTAACTACTTCCTCTTACGGTACTATGTACCCTGCCACTACTCTCATGGTATGTCTATATAGTACACTCCCTAACTTCTAACTACTTCCTCTTATGGTACTATGTACCCGGCCACTACTCTCGTGGTATGTCTACATACCACTACTACTACTACTAGGATCGGCATGCTGCATTGCAGCTGCATTTTTAAGAATGCTGTGCCGGCTTGTCAACAAAATTGCACCGCCACAACTCCCTATCACCCATGACATTTGCTAGATCATCCGCATCTTTAAGGCCAGTGTCCTTTAAGATGCGTCTCAAGAAAGTCATGGGCTGTCCACCATGCTTATTCACTCCATGTGGCTGCCAAAGTACAAGATTATGCACTGGCTGGTCCTCACGGCGAAAGCAATGTCCTACAAAGCGGAGGCGATTTTGTTCTAGTGTCAAGCTTGGGGGAACCAATGAGACACCTCCAATGTTATATAGTGTCTGGTTGGAGATGTGTGCATTGTACTTGACACAATGAACCCGGCGTAGCATTCTTGTGAATGTGCCATCCAGAGATTTGGTGTCGTCAGCAGTTTTCCAAATCCTGGAAAGCCTATTCAAGGCTGCCCATGCATTTCCCTTACGTATTCGAAGGTCCTCACCTGACTTCCGGATCCATGATCCCAGGTAACAGAAGTCGTCCACATGCTCAAGCATACCATCCTTTGAGCTTATGCTCATCCGATCAGAGACTTGCTGCGGACTTTCAAAGTTAACTGTCAGAATTTTGGTCTTTCTGGAGTTAATAAAAAGACCAACACTAGAAGCAGCATGTTCTAATGAGCTGAGGAGCCGTTGGGCTCCCTCTAATGATTCTGAGAGTACTCCTAAGTCATCAGCAAAGTCTAGATCAGTTAGGTACTTGGCAGGATTTCCTCGACTTCTGGAGCCAGTAGGTGGAGTTATCATCACCCCATCATCATTATAATGATCTAAGGACATGCGTAGAACATAGTCAACCACAATAATGAACAAGAATGGTGCAAGTGTGTCTCCTTGGAGGACGCCCCATAACACTTCAAATGGTTCTGTGTCACCGTCAACAGTAGACACAAATGTTGTCGAACCATCGTATACTGATCTGATTGCTGCAATAATTTCATCAGGAATCCCATATAATGAAAGTATGCTGAACATACGTGAGCGAGAGACTGAATCAAAGGCCTTGAAGAAGTCAACAAAGATAACAGCCAGATGCCTGTCTTTCTTTTTTGATAACTCTTCAATTATCCTTTAAGTGCTAAAATGGGCTCCATGGTCCCACGACCTTTACGAAACCCATTCTGATTTCCACGGAGCAGTCTCTCAATGGGATCCCTGATGCGATTTAATAAAATCCTATTGTATAGCTTTGCAGCAATCGAGATCAATGAGATTCCCCGAAAAGAACCATAGAGTGTTAGGTTGCCCTTCTTGGGAACTGGCACCAACTTATTTGTTTTCATTTCTTGTGGGACTCTTGTTGTTCGGTACATGTCTACTATGATGGGATAGATGAGCTTTAAACACTCAGGTATTTTAAAGACCTCAGGGGGAACACCATCTACTCCACTGGCACGATTGGTCTTAATGCTCTTTGCAGCAGCCTTCACTTCTGCAAAGGAGATATCGCCAATGGGAATATCTGGGAGTACAGACTCAGACACTTTTACTTCTATAAAGTTATCAGGCAATACCCTGTCATTATTGAGGAGCTCTTCAAAGTGGGCCTTCCAACCATTGAGGCGATCGGCTGGTGATTCAGTCTTAACCTTGGTGGTTGGTTGGCTTTTCCGTCCAGTAAGCAGATTGATCGATTTCCATGCCTGGGATGATTGCCTGCTGTCGTCAGCATCATTGATGGCATCAACCTGTTGGTTTATTAGCTCCTGTAGATTAGCAGAGTACTGCCTGTTCAGGGACCTAGATGCAGCCTTAACTGCATTCTTGGCCGCTGTAGTCTGTTTGAGTCGGGACTCTTTCTGCGCCTTATGGAGGTCATTTTGGCACTTCTGAATTTTGTTGTCAGTCCAGGGGGCCCTTTTCCTGTTTTGAGGGTATACAGGAACTGTTTCCGCAGCTGCCAACTTAACTGCTTCTGTAAAGGCAGTATAGCCCTCACAGTGATCTGCCGCCTCAGAGGCAAGAGCCTCATACCTGTTGCTCAGCTGTAGTGTGAAGCTGGATCTCACACTTGGCTGTTGCAACAGAGAGGACCAGTCATGCCGCGGCAAATGATTTTTTATTATTTATATTAACAATGTGTTGGCAAGCTGTATTTTTCGAGGTGTTTGTTATTATACATTTATAATACACTATCCGTATCCGTATTGTACACTACCCGGTTAAAAAGTACGCATGTGATGGGATTAGTCCTACAATTGTGCCACTAAAAGATAAGTTATTTTCGGTAAAATAAACTTATCATTCGAGGCTAAGACCCCAAGATCCCTTCCTATAATAAATGCCGCGGCAAGGCAGATTTCGTTGTTCTGCTAGCACGCAGACTAAGTCTTACCTTGGCCACAATAAGGCGGTGATCACTGGAGAAGGGTCGAAGTGTAAATGCATTATAGTCTTGTATAGAGCTCCTGTATTTCCTATGAAACATAATATGGTCTATCTGGGACTTGTGACCACTGGGTCCACTATGAGTCCATAGCTTTCCAGTTCGCTTCTTGAACTGGGTTCCAGCCGAAAACAATCCATTTACAGAGATAAAATCCTGAAGATGGACAGAATTTCGGTTAACACTATTGCTATAGACCCAGGGCGATGTAGGTGATTAATGCAGACATGCATTAAAGTCTCCCAGGAATGTTAAGAATGCATGCTGATCCACTCCATCAGTAGCTGCTTGTAGATTGTGGTAGAAATTTTCCACCTCCTCTACAGGGGCAACACTAGTTGGAGAGTAGCACACAATCAGAACCACCTTAGGAAACTTCTTAGCCAGTCTTCCAGAACATGAGAAGTGGCAACGGATGATGCGGTTAGAGATTTGGTCTATTTTGTCCAATGCTGCATGTGCAGTTGGATTCATCAATAGACCAATTCCACCATTGCCACTATCATCTGCTGACGCGAGGGCGAGTCGCCAACCGCCCCCCATGTCCTTAATCAGAACCTCATCAGTCTGTCCAGTCTGCATTCGGTGCTCTTGAACACCCACTGCGCTAAGAGAAAGCTTATCTGCCAAGGCAGTCAGCTCACCTTGTCGCATTGGGGACCCGAGTGTTAGGGTGTTTACTGAGGCTAGTCTTGTGACTTGCCTCAGATTCACCAATGGCTTTGTTGGTCGGGGTGGAACATGAGAGTAGCCTCCAACTCCAGAATCCCTCTCCCCATCACAATCTGGCCTTCCTGGTGACCCAGGGTTTGGGCCAGAAAGGTCATCAGGAAAGGGACTCAAAGAATTGTTGGCTGCTCTCTCTCCAGTAGGGGGTGATACAGGCAGCCAGTCAGGAGTTAACTGACGCCTGTGAGGCAGATTGTGTCCGGTAATTCCACTGGCCTCTAGTGGCCGGACCTCCGCATTGCTAATGTAATCCATAGTGGGGGTTGGGGGGTGCTTTTTTGCCGAGTCAGCTCTCGGGGAAAATACCACACCCTGGTTTGCCATTCCACAGGGTGGGTGTCGTAATGGAGTCAGATATGAGGCCCATCACCCATATCTACTCTGGCGCACATGACCCACCATTGGCTGTTGCTGCTCATCTGCTGGGTCATGCCCTGTACCCTTGCTGCCAGGTGCAGGTCGCAGTGAAGTGCTCTCAGAGTGGACATGAGAACACTCTACTCCTGACCAGCCATTGGTAGATCACCATCTGCCTGGTCAGGCCATATACCCCTGCAGCCAAGTATATGGGTCCTTAATCCAGGACCAAGGGCGTCCTTATCCCAGAACGAAGGGGGTCCTAGTTACAGGACCAGATTTGCCCTAGTAAGAGGGTCTATGCAGCTACAGGTGGCACCTCCTTTATGCTGCATGGAGGTGGCAAGTTTTCTTGATCAATGACCTAGAATACCTGACCTGACCTACATACCACACTCCCTAACTTCTAACTACTACTTAGTGCTACGTAGTATCTACTACTATCACTTTCTAACTTTCTACTATCTCGCTTCTTATTTTATTATTTTGCTTATTTTTAATTAGCATATTTTTTTTGTGTGTGGGAAGGGCGTCTCGCCCTCGTTCTCACCCCCCTCAGTCCAACATATTGGATGACTAAACTCTAAGGTTCCCTTCCAATAGGCAGCACTTTCCCACAGCCCTCCTGTAGGTCTTCCTATCTTTGGTTCTTATCTTGCCTCCTATTCTCACTTCCACCGACCGGACTCTTCCGTCCTCGTAGGGGTAAGTATCTACCACTCTCGCTATTCTCCATTGGTTATTGATAATTGTGTCGTCAGTGACGATTACCAAGTCACCCTTCTTCAACTCCCTATTGGTGTTTCTCCACTTACTTCTTCTATGCTACGTCTGGAGATATTCTTCTACCCATCTCCTCCAATACTCCGCACTTATTGCCTTGGCGACTTTCCAGCTTTGACGGGAATGTATATCATCTGGGTCCACTTCCCGCATGTCAATCATCGCCGGAATTCTCCATTAGAAAATGTCCTGGTGTTAGCACGTCCAGTGATTCCGGGTCATCATTCTCTGGATATAGCGGTCTGCTATTAATGATTCCCTTGCACTTGGCTAGCACCATTCTTAATATGTCCTCTGTGACCATGTGGTTGTTCATCAGCTTGGTCATTAAACGCTTGGAACTTCCGACAAGTCTCTCTACACACCCTAACGTATGTGGTGCATACGGCGTTCTCCTTTCCCACTTTACTTGCTGTTTTCTCATAGCCGCCCTGACATCTTCTCCCTGTAGGATGTCGAAGGCCTCGGCCAACTCGTTCTCCGCTCCCACGGAGTTGGTCCCATTATCCGAATATATCACCTTGAGCGTTCCCCCTTTGCGGCTTACAAACCGTTCTAAAGCATTAATAAATGCCGATGCCGTAGCGTCCTGCGCAAGTTCTATTCCCACTGCTCTTGTGTTGTTGCAGACAAAGATAATGCCGTAGCGTTTCTCCGTGTGCCGCATCACCTTTATCTTAATCGGCCCGAACATGTCCACGCCGCAGTGCGTGAATGGCGGGTCGTGTTGTCTCACTCTGTTGGCCAGTAATGGCGCCATCTCCTATATGGCCCTCTCCTTTCTCGTCTGTCGGCAGGTCTGGCACTGCCCCACTACCGCCTTCACCTTCTTCCTAAGATGGATGATCCAGAACGTCCTTAATATCTCCGTGAGGGTCTGATTCATGCCTCCGTGTAGTATCAATTTATGCGAGTCCCATATGATGTGGTGGACTACTACTACTACTACTAGGTCGAGCGAACTCGGACAGTGGAAATGAGATCCTTCCAGGCTTCCCGATTCTCCATAGTTGTCGCAATTTCGTTTCTCCCAAGTTCAGTATCCCTTTCAAGTTGATCTATATATGTTATGGCCGGTCATCCACGACTACGCTTTCCATGAGTTGGTTGCCAGAGAAGTAGATCTGGTATGACCTCGTCTTTACTTCGCCAGCAGTGCCCACTGAATCTTAATCTGCGTTCACGGAGGGTGGTTGATACAGGTGGTATTGTACCATAAAGCTCGGCGTTTGTCATGTGTTGTCTCCAGCTGATGTTTAGGGCTGCCCTTAGTAGTCTTGTGTAGCAACCATCAATTCGTTGTTCAAGTGATTTAGTCAGTGTCCAGGTCTCACCCCCGTATAAAAATACACTTTCCACTGTGGCTCGAAAGAACTTAGTCTTCAGGTGCCTGGAGAGATCTGATTTCCAGATGGTATCCATTTTTGATAGAGCTACCCAAGCCTTTGCTTTCCTAACTTCTATGTCCTTTTTGCTACTCTCTATCCATGATCCAAGGTACTGGAAGTCATCGACCTGCCTTAGTTGATTATTATCAATGGTTGTCAAGTTTCCATCAACATTAAAGGTCATGAATTCGGTCTTGGTAGCATTTATATGCAATCCAACCTCCTTAGCAGCCCTCTCCACTTTATTTAGTAGAAGCTGTGCATCTGCTAGCGTATTAGAGAGCAGGGCGATGTCATCCGCAAAGTCGGTGTCTGTGACTGTAGTTGCCGGATATCTACTACTTCTGCGTTCTTGAAGTGTGAATCCCAGATCTTCACCCTTTGTGGCCGTCCTCATTGCGTAATCCAGCACAATTACAAATAGTAATGGTGCTAATGTGTCACCTTGCAGTACGCCAGCCAGGATTGAGAAAAACTCAGTTTCACCATCTGGTGAGAGTACCTACGCTTCTGTGTCACAATATAGCAATCCAATGCCAGCAACAATTACTTCTGGTATTCCATAAGCTCTTAGGATTTCAAGCATTTTACCTCTATGGATGGAGTCGAATGCCTTCTTGAAGTCCACAAAAGTCATGACTGCGGGGAGATTCTTTGACTTAATTCCTTCAATCAGTCTCCGTAGTGCAAGTATCTGAGCTATTGTTGATCTACTTGGTCGAAATCCGTTTTGGCTCTTACGCAGTAGTTTCTCTATGTGAGGCCTAATCCTATATAGAATCATTTTATTGTATATTTTGGCAGCTACCACAAGCAGACAGATCCCACGATAGTTTGTTGGTATGCCGAGGTCTCCTTTCTTGGGGTGAGGCTTTAGTTGACCTTTAGTCCAAATTGGTGGTGGCTTTTCCCCTTTTAACATCCGGTTGCAAACAATCAATAATGGTCTATTTAGCACTCCGGTTTTCCATACCTCCGCTGGGATTTCATCTAATTCACTCGCTTTATTATTGGACATGCTTTTAATGCTTCTTTGGAGTTCGGCAGGTGTGAAGCCCCTGTTTCTATAGGTAGTGTCTTGTCATATATTTTCCTTGTAGGGCTGACCTCGATGTTTGGTGGCTGCCCAAGCAAGTTGCTGAAGTGATTTTTCCACTTCCCAACACGTTCTTCGGGACTATCGGCTTTGAGGCGCCCCTTTGCACAACTTTTCCGACCAGATACCTCATTTACAGTTTGCCAGGTAGTCTATTGGTGGACTATTGGTGATTTATTGGGGATTATTATGGGTTTCGGTTGGATAACTAAGCTGTTATTGTTCACCACTCTGGAATTCATCACCAGAATCCAGTCGTTGTTTAACTGTGGGGACAGCGTGTTGAGCTCGCTGTCTCAACGAAGGTGTTGTTACTTGCTGACTCTGTCCACTTCGTCGGCGTACTCCTTTCTTTGTTCGTATCATATTACGGCATTAGCCGCTCCTTCCAGATCGATGGTCAGTTTCCTTTTGGCATCCTTGCCAACTCCCCTAAGGAAGTCCCCGTAGGCCCTCCAATACGCTACCAACTTCTGAGTCTTATACCAGTTGGAGCTGTAACTGAGTAACCTATCTGTTGGATTATCGCATGGTTCTCCTGATTTCGATGGCACTTCCTTGATCTCCCTCACCATCTGGCTGTATATCTCTTCCCCTTCTGAATCTTCCTCCTCCTCTTCTTCTACTACTTCCTCTGAGCCCAGGTCCACCTTCCTCATTGGTGGCAAGGCCGATCTATCACTAAGGAAGTGTGGCCCGTGCTGCCACAACTCTTCCTTAATTGAGAAAGTGCGGCATGCAATGCCACTCGATAACAGATCTGCTGGATTGTCGTCGGTAGGGCAGTAATGCCACCTTTCTAGGTCAGTCGTCGCCCTTATCTCGTCTATCTTATTCACGACGAATATAGGGTATCTCGTCTTCTCGTTATGTAGCCACACTAACACTACCATGGAGTCCGTCCAGTAGTGTGTCTCCATTATATTGGATATAGTGTCCATCAAGTAAGCTGTGACCCTTACTCCTAACCTCGCAGCTGTCAGCTCGAGTTTTGGCACTGACGCTGAATCTGGTGGCGTCGACTTCGCTTTACTAAATGCAAGTCTGGGCTTATGAGCCCCCTTTCGCTGTACCAAATAAAGTGCTGCTCCATATGCTTCCAAGGATGCATCGGAAAACATGTGTAGATCCAGGTCCGTCATGTCTCCATCCGGGAAATACATGCGTGGCATGCTGTACGTCCCCATCTCCTCTAGACTCTGCATCCACTTGCTCCACTGTCTACTTATTTCTTCCGACACCTCCGTATCCCACTCATCCTTTAACTTGTATATTTCCTTTAGTACTTGCTTCCCTGTGACTAACAATGGGGATGCTAGGCCTAGGGGATCGTATATCCTTGCTATGTACGATACATAGCCCCGCTTAATGTGGATCTCTGCACCCTCTTGGCTCAGTTGATACTCCAACTTGTCCATCTCCCGATTCCACACAATCCCTAGCGCCTTTTGCTGAGACTCCACTCTCTTGTTCGCCATATCATGTCCCTTTGCTGTTGTAGGGTTGTCATGGTCGACTCTGGTCGTTTGTCTTCTATGGCCTTCATGAATTCCTCGGAGCTGGACTGGAACTTAGTAAGGTTGAAGCCGGATCCTTTTAGGATGTCGTGAACCTTGCGCCCTATCTCCAGTATTTCTTCAACCGTGTTTCCAGACCCCATCCCATCATCCACATAGAAACCGCGACGAATCATGTCGAACGCCTTCACTCTATACTCTCCTTCCTTGCCCTCTACCGTATCTCTCACAGCCGTAGTCGTTGTGAATGAGGACGACTTGGCCCCCATGTTCTGCACCACCATTTTGTACATCGGTATCTCAGACGGTTCTTCGTCGCTGTTTTTACCATAGGAAGCGCTGACTATCGCTGTCTTCTTCCGTCACACGGACCTGGTAGAACATGCCTTCAATGTCACACGTGAAGGCATGCCTCCCATTTCTGAATCTCAATAGGACCTCTATCCCCGAGTTGTAGATGTTGGGGCCCTCCAGCAGATAGTCGTTTAGGCTCTTGCCATTTGCTTTGGCCGACGCGTCGACCACCATCCGCAGTTTACCCTTCTTTGGATCTAAAGCCACGTGCAGTGGCAGATAGTAGGTTCTGTCCATGTTTGGCTCGTCGACCAGTAACTCCACGGCCCACCCCTTCTCAACGTATTCCATGATTGTCTTGTGGATGTACTCATCCTTCTCGGGGCTCCACCTGAGCGTCTGTTTCAGTTTGCGAAGCCTCGTGAGTACCATCCCTTTGTTATCTGGTAACGGTACCTTTGGTTGTTTCCACACCATTCCTATGGTGTACCATCCCCCTTCACACTTCATTGACTCCTTTATGCTCTCTATAGCTTGTTTATCTTCTACTGAGGTTTTGACCCCGGCCTCTTTAAACCTTCAAAGTCCTGCCTCAGCAGCCTCTTAAGTTGCTCCTCTGCTCCTTCATCCTCCATCTCCCTCATTGTACCTGCGAACATGCACCCTGATGTCTCCGACACCCTGAATGGAATCTTGGTTTTAATTGGGCCGCTAAGCGTCCATCCGAACGGCGTGAGAATCGCAATCAGATCGCGCTGCTTATTCTCTCTGAATATGGTCCATACTCTCTCGTGGGCCGTCGGACAATCCATTCCGACTATGATGGATACCTTAGAGACGTTCACTTCTGGTTTTGAGAAATCGATATCGTCCAGGAACCAGTATTGTTCGACCTCGATCCTGATGGGCTGCTTGGCGTTTATATTTATCGATTCTATTATTTGAATGGGGTCGATGGTCGCCCCATAATCGCATCCTGGTGCTATTGCTGATATCTCGCACCGTCCCATTCTCATCTCCAGGACCTCATCCTTGCTCGAGATAGTAGTTACCGCCATCCTACTCGGCCTCGTCTGTAACCCTATCTCCTCGGCCACCCAATTCTCCACCAGCGTGAAGGCTGCTCCGCTGTCGACCAGCATCAGTGTCGTGACTGATCGGCCGCTTTCTCCTATCACCCTCACCAGTACCACCCCGAGTAGTACCGTTCCCCTTCTCTTCGCTCCTATGGTGCTTGTCACCATCGTTTGACCTTTGCCTTGACCAAATCTTATTGGTGTCTCCTCACACTGTTCAACTTTATGTCTGCCTACCACACATCGATGTCAGATTCCACTTCTGTCCGCATATTCTACCTGATCTTGTTTGGGCAACGCCTGCCAATACTTGCAGTTCATTGTCTGATGGAGTGCATTCGAGTGTAATTGGCATTTGTTTCTCGGATTATAGCCTTCTCTATACAGCGCATTGCGTATTGCACGTATATTCATACTTAGCTGTCTAGTGTTCTTATTGTTTGGGTTTGGCCTACTGGGCGTGTTGGGGTTATATTTGTTCGTGTTATTATTTTGTCCCTGTTCATGCCACAGTGTGGCCCTACCCCCGGCTATCTGTGGACTTGCAGTCCCCTGTGTCGCCGCGTATGGTAGCGACTGTCTTAAATTTGGTAATGCATTTGCCGCACTATGCTCTGGTTTCGGCCTGTTGTATTCGGTCCTCGGCGCCCTCCCCAGACTATCCTCGCTGTAGACTGGGTCCGTGATTATTTCTGCCTCGTAGTTGAGGAAGTTCGACATTTCCTCTAGGCCTGGTTCCGCACCTTTCTACTCCCGGGTGGAGAAGGCGATCTTCCTCCACTTATTTCTTAGCCAGATCGGCAGTGCCTGCGCTATTGTGGTGATGTTATTCGATGCGTTGAGTTCGTAAGGCGCATCCAAGGTCTTCAGCACAATCAGCACCTTTTCGACTTTATTCGCGAAAGTCTTGATGCTGACAGGGTTATCTTGTAGTCCACCTGATGTTATTCCCCTCAAGGTTTGCCGGATGATCTTTTCAGGGTGTCCGAATTCCCTGTCTAGGGCCCGCCATGCAGTCGTGAATCCACCTTCGATACATTGATACTGCCTTACGATGTCATATGCTGGCCCCCCTGTGTAAACTTGTAAGTATTTTAGGCACTCTACCTGCGTCAGATTCTTTGTCAATATCTCGTTACTGTACATACGCCGGAATTGCAGATATTCCTCCGGTTTGCTTCCCTCGAATTTAAACGGCTCCACTGGTGGCAGCTCGATCCTGGTCTTAAGCGCTTGATGAGTGTTGCCATTCCCATTGCCTGTACTTCTAGTGCGCTCGATGGATGATGTACAGATTCCCCTGCTACTGGGTGCGGTTCGCCCATCGGGCCTGTCGACCTCATTTGCATCGGATATATCATTGGGGGTAACGGTCCCCTCCATCTCTGTATCACACGATCTATTCTGGTCTGAGGGGTTTGGGGGTTTTGTTCTTGGTTGAGTATATTGCTGATATTGTAATGGGGGAATGTCACCAAGTCCGCCCCCCCCCCCCCCCCCACCTGTGTTATATTTGGTATTGGGGTTGATGTTACCATGTTAGGACCTAAACATCTATCGGCAATAGCTCCCCCATCCCCTGGGTATATGTTATATCCCTGCATATTATAGTCATACTGGTATGCAGGTACTGGTATAGGCCTATCCACTTCTTGCCAAATCTACCGGTATGTATGCCGCAACTTCCGGATCTAATCCCGTTGTCCGCGCTACCCTATCGCCTACACTATCTCTTCCAGCATGGCCTATAGTATGTGCAGTAAGGCCTACAGTATGTCCTGCAGTCTGCCTGTGTCCTTCCGGACCGAAGTTTAATCTTCTCGAATATTCCAAGAAGTCCTCCCCGTGACTACCGTTCTCTCGATCGGCAGCTACGTCCCGTCGGGAAGTTTCTCTTCGATCCCCTCTCCTGTCCTCGTACTTGTACCGGTACATCCTGTACCCTTCTCCCGGTGTGTGGTATATCTCACCAGGCTGCGTCTCTCTGGGGTGTTGGCAATCTCACGGAGTTCGACCCCACTGACTCTAACTCCATCTCTGCTACCGACGATTCACTGTCCGTCCTTCCTCTCCAGTTGCTTGTAGCAACGCTTCTTCTATTCTCTTCACTTCTTCTCTCTTCAGTGTCGCGATCCCCCTCGTGAGACCTCTCTTCGACCTCCTGGATAAACTCCACTGTTCTTCTTCCGTCTTCCGACTGGGCTCGACGTCCTGTCGTTCGCCCGCTCACGGCGCCAACCTCCCTCTCTCTCTATCCGGTTGGACGCTCCTGGGGATACTCGCAATCCCCCTACTATTCTCTGTCGTCGGGTGCCGAGGTTCACCTAACTTGCCGCGCGCATTGTCCACCAATACTTGTGGGATATTCTCTGCCCCCCCCCCCCCCCCCCTCTCGCCACTAATCTCTCTTGGTGGGTGGTATAGGATCAATTATAGGGCCTAGCCCCTTAATATAAAAGGGCGGTAAATTTAAACTGAATATATTTAGATATATAATTAACTACTTATTAGCCTAGGGTAATATTGCAGTACCGGTAGGTCGGTACCGTCTGACCGTAATGAACCGGATTACATATATAAGATTATTGCTTATATTCCAATAACTTTATGCCTATCTATAAATAACAATAATATAGACATTATATTGCTGGTTATTGCCCTGTCTTACTTATTATCATACTATGGCGCTGCGAGTTGTTGACCTCAGTTAGAAGATGAAATTCTAAGGCGATAACAACATAACTAACATATTGAGGGGAAATAATAATCTCTGAACCTATACAAAAATAAACCAGGTCAGTCCAAAAAGTAAGTTACATAATGTCAGCATCACGTGTCGAGGTCTCAAAGCTGAAATCTTCAAGAGCAGGTTATAAATCAGCCTGTACAAGATCCTCAAACATGTTTGATAATGCTATACAGGAGTATGACTGGGATGAAGACCCGGATTACTTGGAAGTCCTTGTTGAAGATTGGAAAGTTAAGGTAGAAAAGTACCAGACAGCAGAGAATGAGGTTATAGCACATCCTTTGGCCGAGTCGACGGATGCAGACCCTGAACTTTACAAACACGAGATGGTTTGTCAAAGGCGACAGCCAAAGTGCGGGGAATTCGACGGGATCTGGAAGCCCGGCGAACTCAACAAGGAATAAATAACTCTACAGCTAACATGAGTATATCTAACCCTCTACTACCAGACAACGTACAATCCATTTCTCAGGAGTTGCCACGTTTTTCGGCTAAACGCCCACAAAGTCTGGAGGAAGATATCGACTTCCGGGGGTTTAAGGCATGGCAAGCGTTATGGGAAAATTATGCGGCTTTAATGGAACTAGGAAAGAGACCAAGAACGGTACAGGTAGCGGCCTTATGGGAATGCTGCTCACCTGGGTTCCTCCGCACTGTACATAACACTTTAGGTATCCCAGCAAACACCGGTCGCGATGTCAGTGACATATTGGAGACAATAATTCGACATCTTCGAGAATTACGTAATCGCCATGTGGATATGAAAGACTTGTTAGCTGTTAGACAAAAAGACAACCAGTCTATTGTCCATCTTTGCAATGAAATTGTAGAGTTAGGGGACTATGCAGATACTGCAGCTATAACACAAGATCGTCTGCATACAGCATTACTGGTGCAAGCCATTCAAAGCGACGAGGATCGAGCTAAGCTAATGGCAAAAGACCCACCAGATTTTGCTGCAGCACGAACATTCCTTACAAATCTGGAAACATCTCGAAAAGGGGCACACCAGATTGGTCAGGATTCAGGTGGGTCAAATTATAATAGCTGCGGGGTATATGCAAACAAACCTACAGCGTACAAAACACGCCAAACAGCAGGTCCTGTGGGGAACTTTTCTTCTGGAAAAGCAGTTTGCTCACATTGCGGAGAATATCGATCGGGCCAACATAACTGCCCAGCCCGGAAAGCAATATGCACAATTTGTAATAAAAAAGGACACTTTGGAACGGTATGCCGCAAAAATCCAAGGAGGCTCAACGTAAGTCATTTAGATTCTCTTACTATAGCATCTATGAAACGGACCTCTGACTATTTACCTGTAACAATTACCATAGAAAATGGTGAGAGGTATGCTCACCCAGCTTGGGTGGATACTGGGGCAGGGGTTACAGTTATGGGGATATCTGATTTTAAACACTCAGGATTGGCTGAAAGGATTTATCTTCAGCCACCTCTTAGACTGGAGATTTTAGCCATTGATAATAAGCCCCTCATTCAAGCTGGGACATTTCAGGCAGCATTATCGGCAAATGGTTACAGTGTACAAGACACAATAGTTGTTTGTTATAATATTGAAGGTTTCTATTTATCTTTGGAAGTATGCAAGGGATTCGCAATTGTTAACCACGACTTTCCACAACCACTACAAAAAACTAAACCTACTCCTAACGAAACCATTTTTGGTAATGGGAGTAAGATTGGGTCTGAGTCACTCCAGGCTACGGCAGAAGAAACTGCTGATATAAATTCTTTGACTTTTAATTATAATAACAATGAGTCGGGTTTCAATATAATAGATGAATCCAAATCATTAAAAATGGAACCACGCAAACTAGATAAAGAAATATGGTCTGAAAGAGAAACCTGGATAACTACATTACCCAATGAACCAACATCGAAAACATTTATGGAGGTATCAGAAATGCTTCATATAAAGTATGCAGTAGTTTTTGATGACACAGATACTTTGAAGCCTATGTGTGGACCGGTAGTAGGAGAGCCAATGAAAATTACGCTAAAAAAGGATGCTGTTCCATATGCGATTCATTCAGCACGACAGATCCCATATGCATACCGAGAAAAGGCCAAGGAAGCTCTGGATTATATGGTAAAACGGGGTATAGTTGAACCCCTGGGTGACAAACCTACAACATGGTGTCACCCCATTGTCATCGCTCCTAAACCCGGATCATCAGAGATCCGATTTACAGTTGATCTGACAAAACTGAATGGTCAGGTTATCCGATCAACATACCCTACAAAGACCCCAACAGAGGCAGTATCAGGGTTTGATAGGAATGACCGATATTTTGCGAAGATAGACCTCACTAAAGGGTATTGGCAAATGCCCCTCCATGCTGACAGTCAGGAACTAACGACATTTATCACCCCATGGGGTAGACATAAATTCCTTCGTAGCCCAATGGGGTTTATCTCAACAGGAGACTCGTTCTCTCAGAGGGGTGATGCTGCAATGGACGACTTAAAAGTCCACAAAGTAGTAGATGATATAGGGATGGGTCATTCCAACTTTCGTGACCTTATTCGATTAGTCTGTGAGTGAAGTTTTAGAAAGATGCGCACGGCACGGTTTTACGGTAAACAAAGTAAAGTCCATCCTATGTGCAGAGAAGATTACCATTGTGGGTTATGAGATTACACATGGCTCAATTGGGGCAGATGGCAAAAAACTTTCAGCAATTGCAGATTTCCCAACCCCAACCACTAGAACGGACCTCCGTTCATTCATGGGATTGGTTAATCAACTTGGGTCATTTTCGTCAGAAGTTTCAAGTGCAGCAAGACCTCTTAGAGAACTCTTGTCCACAAAATATGAATTTGTTTGGAATCCTTCTAATGATAAAGCATTTATAGCAACTAAACAAGCCTTGGTATCCCCACCAGTACTTGGAATGTATGACCCCCAGGCAGAGACAATGTTAGAAACTGATGCTAGTAAACTACATGGATTGGGATATGCACTACTTCAAAAACAAGATGAACACTGGCGCCTTATACAGGCAGGAAGTCGTTTTTTGAAGGATGTGGAATCTCGATATGCCATTATAGAACTTGAAGCATTGGCCATATTGTGGGCCACACAGAAATGCCATGTATACTTAGCAGGAATGGCATCCTACACAGTTATTACAGACCACAAACCCCTTGAATCATTATTCAATAAATACAGTATGGCTGAAATCGAGAATCCCAAGGTACAGGCTTATCGTGCTAAGCTTGCAACATACAATTTTACTGTGTCATGGAGGAAAGGATCGAAACATGCGATTCCTGACGCATTATCGAGAGCCCCAGTCAGTGATCCAGAAGAAGATGACATGACCCCAGTTCATAATCATGAATCTCAGATCCATGTGAACGTAATCCAACAAGCAATATCCGATGTTGTTCCAGATCTCATATTGGATTCTCTTAGAGCCCAAGCGAACATCTGTAAGGATTACAGGGCCTTAGTAGAGGCAGTCATAAATGGGTCAGTTGCGGATAACTCTAATTCTTATATCCGTCAATTTAGTAAAATTTCTGAGGAGCTCTCAGTGGATAAAACAAGTTCGGGTTCACTTGTGTTCCGGGGCCCACGTATAATCATACCTCCCAATGCCATAAAGGATGTCCTAAAACGACTGCATGTCAGTCATCAAGGAATTCAGAAGACTCAACGTCGAGCCCGTCAGGCAGTATATTGGCCCGGTATTTCAAACAACATTAAGACAACTTTAGATTCGTGTGAACAATGCCAACGGTATCATTCCTCAAATCCACCAGAACCTCTTATCCAAGAACAAGCTATGCCCACTAGACCATTCGAAATGGCTACCTCGGACCTATTTCAATATGGAGGACGACATTACTTAGTATATGCGGATAGATGGTCAGGGTATCCTCTAGTAGATAAATTCGATCATGATCCCACTGCTTCAGAGGTTGTCTCCATCCTTCGATATAATTTTGCTCTTATGGGTATTCCAAATATTTTACGCAGCGATAGAGGACCACAATATAAGGCTTATTTAACTCAACAGTTCCTCAAGGAATGGGGTGTTGTGTGGAGGCCTTCATCTCCTTACCATCCACAAAGCAATGGACATGCGGAAATGATTGTCAAGATGGTTAAGGGCCTTCTAGCCAAAAGTGGTGGTGATATCAACAGCAATGATTTCCTCAGTGGATTGTTAGAGTTGCGAAATGGTCCACGGGCAGATGGTTTATCACCAGCCCAACGAATATTTGGAAGACCATTGCGTTCCCGAGTTCCCTCTAATAAGGAATCATACATCCCAGACCATTCATCACAATTTGACATTGCGAATGAAAAACGCATCATAAATGACCAAAAGAGAAAAGTTTATTACGACTACTCCACAACCCCACTCGTAGAAATCCCAAAGGGCGACCTTGTTCGGGTACAGAACCCAAAGACCAAACATTGGGATCGTTTGGCTGAAGTTATACGCAGCGAACAAAACAAACGTTGCTATCTACTTCGATTTGAAAATGGACATTCGTTATGGCGTAATAGAAGACACCTAAGACAAGTGCTGAAAGACCTAAGATCACCAAATGATATAAAGGCATCTCCATCCATACCACTATCTGGAGAGAAGGGAGAGTCAACGATAATGGACCAGAAAGTACAAAAGGATTCACCACAACGTGAACGAAAGATACCAAATCGTTTAAACTATCATCACTTTGGTGGCAGTAACTAACTCATTTTAAAAAAAAAAAAAAAAAAAAAAAAAAAAAAGGACTTGGTATAGGATCAATTATAGGGCCTAGCCCCTTAATATAAAAGGGCGGTAAATTTAAACTGAATATATTTAGATATATAATTAACTACTTATTAGCCTAGGGTAATATTGCAGTACCGGTAGGTCGGTACCGTCTGACCGTAATGAACCGGATTACATATATAAGATTATTGCTTATATTCCAATAACTTTATGCCTATCTATAAATAACAATAATATAGACATTATATTGCTGGTTATTGCCCTGTCTTACTTATTATCATACTAGTGGGGTGCCCGTAGCCCCCCCCCCCCATTCGCCACCTCTTACTTCGCCACCTCCTACTTCGCTTCTACGCCCCTCTCTAGTCGACGCACTACCTCTACCCTGGCTGGGTCTATTCACCCCCGCCTCTCCCTGTGCAACTGCGTGGCCTTGCAGGCTCCCGTTGGGTTGACTCACCCCCGCTACTCCCTGCGTAACTATTGTGACGGGATCCAGGAGGGATCCCGATTTATCCGATGTGGTATTTAGTCCACGCGTCCCCGCCGTGTATAAGAGTGAAATAAAGATAACTGAGTTCTGAAGTTCGGTGTATAATAATAGGTTATAGGATATAGATATATTGTGAATTATACGGTAGGCGGGATACGGTAACTAAAGTCCCGTGATCCCCTAACTAAACTAATTGGCTGTACCCTACGCTAGCACTGCTGCACTGAGATAACTGAATCACTGATTAATAGGTTATTGGTTATAATACACGGTGGCCTTACTGCTACTCAATCGATGCCATTCCCCCCTCTGATTGGTTAATACCCTTGTTGGCGCCCCGTGGAGTATTCCCGTTCACTCCACCTGTTCTCCCTGGGTTAGGGGTTTGGCCCCTGACCCTCTATTGTGTGCTTCCTTCCCACTCTCATTGGGATGGCACGAGTTGGTTAATTGCCCAATCTCGTGGCTCCCAATATTGCTTATCGGCTAATAACTTTATGGGGTGTTGGCGGGATTGAATAAGCTAACACTCCCCCCCATGCTATCTTCCCGGTAAGAAGATAGCATCAACCAAAAAAATGCGTTACAATCCCGCTGGATCCCGATCTAGTATCGGGTGTGGGGTGGAATTCTTTTCTCTCGGGGTCGGCTTTCCAGGCCGCCCCCTATGGGTATGATATCGCTACCCTGTGTGCCTGGCGTCTCATGTCGGGCCGGTCGCGCTCACCTCCCACGCAACTTTTGTTTCCCCAACATTTTTGCCCTATCTCACCTTCACTCTCACCCTAACTCTCTCATACCCCCGGACCTCCTCGTCCCTTACTCAGCCTCTCATTCTCCCCCCCCCCCACACTAGAATTGCGTTCGCACTCTCTCCGCACTTCGCACTCTTATTCTGATTCTCAACTCCACTTTGACTGTTTTATCTCTCCTGACGAACCTCCCCCCCTCTCTCGTGCCGTCGCACTCAAAAAGCGTGAAATTGTCAGTTGTCTCGTCCATAGTGCCATAGTCAATTGTCCCCCAGTCCCAGTAGCTAATTGAGAAAGGTTGTATGACTATAGTACTTACTCCAAACGTACGTATTTTACTGCTAATCACTACGTACGTACATACAAATTGCACTTATATGATTATTTGCATTAATTAAATTTATACTTAATAGTTCGTACGTTACATGCGGCGCCTTCCAGGCGCACCACTTCCCAGTCTCAGTCTCATTCCCTCGTCTCCGGGAACTTATCTGTTCCTCCTCACGTCCTCTTCCCTGGCCCGTTTCTTGGTTATCACCGCTCCTCTGGCATCATCCGCTTTCTGTTTCCGGACCTTCGCTGCCACTTCCTTGCTGATCCCGGTCGTCGGCTCCTTGGGCGCTGGTGTTATTAAAGCCCGATACCGCTTCGCCGGTGGCCCCTCAGAATGGCCTGGTTGTTTCCCTCGTGTGGCGTCCCATAGGATCATCTTCATTGCCTTTGGTACGTGTTCCGCCAAGAAATCCCTAAACTCCCTCCGGTTCTCTGGTGTCCACCTGTCCAGGTACCGTTGTGTGTTCATAACTCCGGCGAACGATGCCGCCGTAGCTACCTCTTGATAGGTAAACGGTAACCTTCGCTTTATGATTTCCATGTGGGTCTCCTGGTTTATGAGGAAGAAACCCCACTTGAACTCTTGGGCCTTCATGCGCTGGCGCGTCATGGCCCCGACGTCGGCCCACTCCTCGAACCTCGTGAACTTCTCCTCGTCGCTCATCCAGTTGCACTCGCGTCCGTAGTGCCCCCGAAAGTGGCACCTTGGACATCGGTTATGCAACCGTGGACACGCCCCCATCCTGTGACTTGGTTCTCTACAGTAGAGACAAAAGGTTCCCCGTTGGAACCGGTATAGGCAGCTGCTTTCCTGATGGGTCTGTCTCCCACAGTAGTCGCAGCCGAGTACCAATGTCTCCCGTCCCACCTCGTCCTTCGTCCCAAGCGATCTCCGCGGTCTATGGAGTCGCTGGTAGGCAAACTTCTCCACGTTGCTCTCCCTGTTTACGTCGATCTCTCCGCCCCTCTCGGGCATCATCTCCCCGAATACTATCCGTGGTGCCGTCCCCGGTTGCTCTCCCAACCTGATGGTGCTCCCCGCGAAATCCATCGCCGGCCCCTCGTGCACCCAGGTCCGCTTGCCGGATCTGTTCCAGAAGGCCCTCGCCCCACTGGCCGTCACCACCCTTCCGCCAACCCAGTCCGTGTCCGAGTGGCCTATCCTTTCGATGGGCGGCATCTCTCCGAACTCGTCGTCGTCGTCGTCCTCCTCTTCTGGTAGTGTCTCCAATCCCGGTATCCCGATGGATCCACTATGTCCCTTCCCGCCTTGGCTCTCGCCCGTAGCTCTCCATCCCTCTAGCTCCCTTAACTTCCTTGGCGGTTGGTCGCCCTCGGCGCCCGCTGGTATGGGCATCGCGTGCAACCCCGACGTCGACTGTTTCGGCGATCCCACCGTCCATCCCAATTCTCGTCCTAGAGACTCCCCCGAACTCCCTGACGAAGTCCAATGAAGCTCGTCTAGACCCGCCTGTTCCTCGAAGCCATAACTCTGTGTCCTGGCCTCCTCTTCCCTCTCCTCTGCTTCTATCCTCTCCCGTCTAGCGACTTCTTCCAGTCGCTTTGCTTCCCGTCTATCCATCTCTAGCTGCTCCCATCTCTGATACGGTGTATCCGTCTCCCCATCTACCAGATGTCGGCTGTTGTAGTACACCGACTCGCCCTTCAGCCCCGGGTGGTCTACCAGACCGTCAAAGGCCGTCTTAAAGGCTCTCCTGTAGCTTAGGGGTGATCCCGATAACAGAAATGCCCCTGGTTCCCTTTCGATAACTACAGTCATGAATAAGTTAAGTAACATTATCATCATCCAGTCCTCCTGCAGGATATATCGCTTCTGATATACCTTTATCGCTCCTCTGCGAAACTGATATACCTCCTGCTTTCCCGGTCTCGCTCCCCACTTCAGCGAGTTCGCTAGTTCTGCTCCGTATTCTTCCCTAAACTTCCCCCAATCCATTGGTTTGTGGCATACGAGCCCCAATAATTGGCCCATCGCCACCGCCCCGCATTGGCCTGAGTTCTCGACCACCCCCAATCCATCCGGTGCCGTCATAGCCATAAAGACTTTCTGCATATCCAGGAGGTTGGTGGCGTCCGGACCGATGATCCTCTCCGCGTCCTCGCGAATCGCCGATCCCACTTTCGTCGTCGACTTCTCTCTTACTAAGACTTGTACCGCTTTCGGCAATCGGTCTAATTTCGGCCCGTCCTTCTTCCCATACGTCCCTAGGTCGAATAAGAAGATGTCCCCATTTGGCGCTGCCAAATGCAAGAGTATGGTCCTGGCCGACCCTGCCGTTCCTCGTCTCGAACCCGCTTCGTCTTCCACGGTTCCCTCGTCATCTAGGATCATATATCCTCCTCTGTTGACGGACTCTATGAATCTTTTCCAGTCCTTCCTCGGCGATTCCCTCGGATACTTCGGAATCCCGATTTTCGCCTCGTCTCCTTTCACCACGTAGTGGAAGTGTTGGAAGATCGCGTTGTCCAGCGACGGCGTCCCGTAGGTCCCGACCAACCGCTGTTCGTGCGCCTCCCGGAAGTGATCCTGCAGCGCTCGTGCCGCGTGACCCCTTTCCAACCTCTCGTAGTATCCTCTCGTCTTCTCCTCCGGGTGTCTTTCGGTGAAATCCACCAATATTTCTTTTCCTCCTGACTCCGCCTTCCTCTTCCTGATCAACTTACTTGCCATTCCGAACACTACACTCGCTCACCTGCAGGGTGGTGCCTTACCAAGGCGCAATACAGATGAGTGATGTATTAAGATGTTTCGTACAGTTCGATAATGGCCTACTTTTCTACTTAACTGCGCCTTTCAAGCTTAATTTAATCTAATTAATTTCGGAGCTAGTAAATCAGCCTAATTTACAATTTCCGTCCGTTACTTTTATTATGTTCTAGAACGACTTTCCTTGTGTTACCACTATTTTCCGATTTTTAGCCCTATTCTATTTATTTATTTATTTTTCTTTGATTCTACTGTCCTACTACTTACTACTGCCTATGGATTTATTCTATTCTCTCTCTGATCCATATTCTGGCCTACTCAGTGGGCCTATGCAGTACAGCAGTATGCGTCGTGTGGCCACACGATTTATCCAGCTGCACTCATATGCCCCCCTCTCTCTACTAACTCTACTTACTGCTAACTAATATCTATATCCTATTTACCCCTTTTACCTCTTACTCTCTCTCTCTAACTAATGGTACTACGCACCCTCTAACTCTAACTCTGACTAGGTACCACGTACCTACTAACTCTAACTCTAACTAGGTACTACGTACCTACTAACTCTAACTAACTATTGGTACTACGTACCCTCTAACTCTAACTCTAACTAGGTACTACGTACCTACTAACTCTCTAACTATCGGTACTACGTACCCTCTAACTCTAACTCTAACTAGGTACTACGTACCTACTAACTCTCTAACTATCGGTACTACGTACCCTCTAACTCTAACTCTAACTAGGTACTACGTACCTACTAACTCTCTAACTATCGGTACTACGTACCCTCTAACTCCCTAACTATCGGTACTACGTACCCTCTAACTCTAACTCTAACTAGGTACTACGTACCTACTAACTCTCTAACTCTAGGTACTACGTACCCTCTAACTCTAACTAACTATTGGTACTACGTACCTACTAACTCTCTAACTCTAGGTACTACGTACCTTCTAACTCTAACTTTAGGCACTACGTACCTACTAACTAACTAACTAACTCTAACTAACTAACTCTAGGTACTACGTACCTACTAACTAACTAACTAACTCTTATTTTTTATTTTATTTTATTTTATTTTATTTGTGTGGGAAGGGCGTCTCGCCCTCAATCCCACCCCCCTCAGTCCAAAACTTGGACGACTAAACTCCACACTAACTCCGCTCTAAGGTGCTCCTTCTAAGAGACAGGTAACACCTCTGCCCGCACCTTTTATGGATCTAACTCTTCCATCCCAGTCCAACCTGTTGGACAACTCAGCGACCCAAGGGGTGATTCCTCCAGCAGGCAACTCTCCCACTGCCCCCCTATAGGTTCTCTAATTCTTCGCTCCGCTCTCCTTGTCAATTCGATAGGTGGTCTTTTCTCCTGTTTTGGTAAATGCTGTCTGTTATTTATGTTTCTGATCTCGTGGTCGTCCCTTGGCGGCAAAGTGCCACCCTTCAACGTGTCACCCGGCGGTATAATGCCGCCCCTGTTCTTCTCCTTAATCTTAGATGCCACCTCTGCTGGCCTCCCCCTTAATATGTGTGCTGGCATTAAAGGCTTCAACGACCCCCGTTCGTCCTTCGGTATACACGATGTCTGCCCATGTAATGCCCCCTCGCACTCTGTCAGTTCCGCGTGCGTACGTAGTACGCCTCCTACTCTCCCGGCTCCTTTGTCCACCATATGTTTATTCATGGGCTTCTCTGCCCCTGGTCTGATCGTCTCACATCGTCTCCCTTTCCATCTTGTATTCTTACTCGGCTTCCCCCTTGTCGGTATGCCTCTCAACCGGACCGGCGTCTCTTCCGGACGCTCCTCTGGACACTCCACCGGACACTTCTCCGGTTTGTCCTCCCGACACTCCACCGTCCGCTCCTCTCCATCTCCATACCGATACTTGCTGGGACCCTTATTCCAACCCATCGTCTCCAGATCTTCTGCATCCATACCATTCACCTCCGCCCACTCTCTTGGTGTTGCTTCTACTTCTAGCTGTCTACCACTATTGCCCATCTCTGACCTCTCCTCTATCTCGTCGGTTCCTGGCACCATGCATCCTGAACTCTCGGACACATTGAATGGTATATTACTCTTAATTGGGCCTGTCAGTGTCCACCCGAATGGTGTTAATATGGCCACCGGGTCACTCTGCTTGTCTTCGCCGAAGACTGTTTGCATTCTTTCGTGGGCCGTCGGGCAGTCCATTCCTACTATGATGGATACCTTCCTAACGTCCACGTCTGGGATCGAGAAGTCAATGTTGTCCAGGAATTTGTATTGCTCGACCTCGATGTTGGTTGGCCGCCTGGCATTGATGTTAATTGACTCTATTACTTGGATGGGGTCGATGGTTGCCCCATAATCGCATCCTGGTGCCACTGCTGCAATTGCGCACCGTCCTGTCCTCATCTCTAGGATCTCGTCTTTGCTAGAGATGGTTGTCACCGCCATCCTGCTTGGCCTCGTTCTCAACCCTATTTCTTCGGCTACCCATTCCTCAACTAATGTGAAGGCAGCTCCACTATCAACCAGCATTAGTGTTGTTACTGATCGATTGCCTTCCCCGATCACTCGTACTGGTACTACTCCAAGTAGCACTGTTCCTCTCTTCTTCGCCCCTATTGTGCTCGTTGCCATCGTCTGGCCTCTCCTTTGGCCAAACTTGACCGGCTTCTCTTGGCATTCCCTGGCCTTGTGTCCACTCTTCACACATCGCGAGCAGATTTTATTGCTCGACGAGTAATCTATCTGGTCTTGCCTCGGTAGCGCCTGCCAGTACCTGCAGTTCATGGTTTTATGAAGCGCATTTGCGTGTAACTGGCATTTGCCTTTTGGGTCATAGCCCTCTTTATACAATGCGTTGCGTATCGCAGTTATATTCGTACCAAAGTCCCTACTATTCTTATTGACTGGATTTGGCCTACTGGACGTACTGGGGTTATGTTTGTTCATGTTGTTATTGTTCCCCTGTCCGTTCCATGATGTTGTCTTATCTTCGTTTGCCTGTGGACTTGCAGTCCCCTGCGTCGCTGCATATGGCAATGATTGCCTGAGTCTCGGTAACGCGTTTGATGTATTGTGCTCTGGTTTGGGCCTGTAGTGATCTGTCTTTGGTCCCTTTCCCAGGCTATCTTCACTATAGACTGGGTCCGTTATTAGTTCAGCCTCGTAATTTAAGAAGTTTGACATTTCTTCTAAACCTGGTTCCGCACCCTTCTTATCTCGGGTGGAGAAAGCGATCTTCCTCCATTTGTTGCGCAGCCAGCTCGGTAGTGCCTGCGCTATCGTGGTGATGTTATTGGACGCGTTGAGCTCGTATGGCGCGTCTAGCGTCTTCAGCACGATCAGCGCCTTCTCGACTTTGTTAGCAAACGTCTTAATGCTAACGGGATTATCCTGTAGGCCACCCGATGTTATGCCTCTCAGCGTTTGCCTGATGATCTTGGCCGGGTGCCCGTATTCCCTATCCAGTGCCCGCCATGCTGTCGTGAAGCCGCCCTCTATTCCCTGATATTGCCTCACGATGTCGTACGCTGGGCCTCCCGTGTACACTTGTAGATACTTTAGGCACTCCGCCTGCGTCAAGTTTTTTGTTAGTATTTCGTTACTATACATTCGCCGAAACTGTAAGTATTCTTCCGGCCTGCTCCCATCGAATTTGAACGGTTCCACGGGTGGTAATTCGATCCTCGTTTTCAACGCATCGATCAACGTGGCCATCCCCATTGCCTGCGCTTCTAATGGATTCGACGGGTGCTGTATAGTTTCCCCTGTCTGGTGCGGTTCGTCCGTCCTATTTCTTGATCTTCTCTGACTCGGATATGTCATCGGGGGTAGCGGCCCCCTCCATATGTCTGTATCACACGACCTGTTTTCATCTAGGGGTCTCGTTGTTCTTGTTCCTGTCGGGGTATATTGTTGATATTGTGATGGGGGAATGTCACCCTGTCCCCCCCCCACCGGTATGTCTGGTACTGGGGTTGATGTTAATACGTTGGGGCCCATGCACCTATCCGCAATAATTCCCCCCTCCCCTGGGTATATGTTATGTCCCTGCATGCTGTAGTCATACTGCTGTGCTGGTACCGGTATAGGTCTATCAGCTTCTGGCCTACCCGCCGGTATGTATTCCGCGACTTCCGGGTTTAATCCCGTTGTCCGCGCTATCCTATCGCCTACATTCCCTCTCTCAGTATGGCCTACGGTATGTGCAGTAAGACCTACAGTATGCCCTACAGTCTGCATGTGTTGCTCGGGATCGAAGTTTATTCTTCTCGAATAATCCTCCCCGCGGCTACCGTATTCTCGATCGGTAGGTATATTCCGTCGGAAAGTTTCTCTTCGACCCCCCTCTCCACTGTTTTCATCTTCGTACTGGTACATCGCGTACCCCTCTCTCGGCGTGTAATGCGTCTCACCGGATCGCATCCCTCCGGGGCGACGGCAATCTCCCGGAGTCCGACCCCACTGACTCTCCGTTCTCATCTCGACTACCGACGGCTCGCTGTCCGTCCTCGCTCTTCTATCGTTTGCGGCGATACTTCTACTACTGTCTTCCTCTCTTCTCCTATCAGTGGAATATTCCCGCTCACGAGATCTCTCGTCGACCTCCCGGTTAAACCCCACTGTTCTTCTTTCCTCCTCTGATCGGGCTCGACACTCCGTCTGCCCTCCCGCGACATCAACCTGTCTTTCTCTGCTCGATCGCACGTCGCTGGGGATACTCGCAATCCCCCTATTACTTTCCGTTGCCGGTTGTTGCGGTTTACCTTGTTCGGCCCTCGCATTGTCCGCTGACGGCTGTGGGACACTCTCTGCCCCCCCCCCCTCTCGCCGCTAACTCTCTGTTGTGGGGCCCTTGTAGCCCCCCCCCCCACTCGCTACATTCTACTTCGCTACCTCTCGCCCCGCTACTATATATCTCTCTAGTCGACACATCAACCCTACCACAGTCGGGTCTATTCACCCCCGCCTCTCCCTCTGCCATTGCGTGGCCTTCCAGGCCCTCTACTCCCTGCCTACCAACTACGCGGCCTACCAGGCCCTCTGCTCCCTGTCTACTAACTACGTGGCCTACCAGGCCCTCTGCTCCCTGTCTACTAACTACGTGGCCTACCAGGCCCTCTGCTCCCTGTCTACTAACTACGTGGCCTACCAGGCCCTCTGCTCCCTGTCTACTAACTACGTGGCCTACCAGGCCCTCTGCTCCCTGGTTACGTAGGCCCGACGTGTTTACATTAATAGCACCCATATTAGAAACGGAATTAATTTGCTCGCTTGAAACAAAACCATTTGCATTACTCTGCGCGACCACGTTAACTGAATTATTTTGTAAATTCGGGCTAAAATCATTATTTAAATTATTCGAATTATTCTGTGTAATTGCATTATTTAAGTTATTTTGTAGGTCCGAATTCGGATTATTATTTCGATTATTTGAATTATTTTGCGTAACTACATCAACATTAGAATTATTTTCTACATTAGTATTGGGATTGTTCTGATTTAAATTTAAATTACTACCACTAGGCAAAGTATTTCCTGCAACAAAGGTTTGATTAGTGTTATCCCATACGGTACTATTAATATCAACAACGTCTACTGTACCATTATTATTATTACCCCCCCCCCGCTCGTACGGTCGCACCAGTCTTGAGTCTGTCGTGCGGTCCCTGTCAGTGGGGTATTAATAAATGTATCTACGGCCCCTGGCTCCTCAAAAATACTCGAGCCGGCCCCGCTTTCAGACGGCAACACTCGGACCAATTCCAGCTCGTGCGCCCGTCTAATCTTATTTTTTGCCGATACACCTTGGCGTTTCTCTAATTCCCTTAACTCTCGCTCAGCCTTTGCCCCTCTCTCCTCACTCTCCTGGCTGTCCCGTCTGGCCGACTCTACTACACTCTTAGCGTTCTCCCTTCGTCTCGCCTCACGTTCTTTGCGTTCCTTTTCCCTTCTTGCCTCATATTCCTTGCGTTCCTTTTCCCTTCTTGCCTCACGTTCCTTGCGTTCCTCGTCCTCCCTTGCCTCACGCTCTCTGCGTTCCCTTTCCTCCCTAGCCTCACGCTCTCTACACTCCTTTTCCTCTATTTCGTCACTCTCCCTAAGGCTCCTCAAAGCCCTTTCGACCCTCTCACCGTTCTCTTTAATCAATGCCGCTTCCCTCGCTAACCGCGCTCTCCCCTCCTCTAGCCGTTCCTCCATTTCCTTCTGACCTTGCTCTGCCACGTCGAGGCGGTATGCGGCACCTATCTCTCTCACCACTCACCACCAAGTCGCTCAGAAACCCCGACGTCCTCGTCGCCGACCTCTCCTCCGTCCCTCCGGGTCCGACGTCGTACCGGCGGCTCCACCGTCGCCGTTCCGGTGGGCCATCCGTCGCCCTCGGCCTGTAGCTGGCCGGCGACATCGGTACCAATCTCTCCTCCGTCTCTTCGTGTCCGGCGTCGCACCGTCGGCCCCACCGTCGCCGTTTCGGTGGGCCGCTCGTCGCCCTCGGCCGGTAGCTGGCCGGCGACATCGGCGCGCCGTTCTCCGTCCCGTGTCGACTCATCTCCCTCTCCCTCCGTCTCGCTCTCTCTCTCTCTCTTGGCTCGACTTCGGGTTCCAGGCCCTCCTCGTCCTGTGCTTCCGGTTCGCCCGTTATCGATGGCTCCGGCGTCGTGGGCCTGTATCGTTTGGTCGCGGCCTCGCGGATCGTTTGATCTTCGCCCGGGGTCCGCGTCGGTGTCTCGCCCGATTCACTCATCTCGTTTGTGGTTGATGATTCGGCTAGCTAGGTTGCAGTTCTTAGAGTTTAACTAGGGCGGCAGCTCGGTTTTAGTTACTGTGACGGGATCCAGGAGGGATCCCGATTTATCCGATGTGGTATTTAGTCCACGCGTCCCCGCCGTGTATAAGAGTGAAATAAAGATAACTGAGTTCTGAAGTTCGGTGTATAATAATAGGTTATAGGATATAGATATATTGTGAATTATACGGTAGGCGGGATACGGTAACTAAAGTCCCGTGATCCCCTAACTAAACTAATTGGCTGTACCCTACGCTAGCACTGCTGCACTGAGATAACTGAATCACTGATTAATAGGTTATTGGTTATATTACACGGTGGCCTTACTGCTACTCAATCGATGCCATTCCCCCCTCTGATTGGTTAATACCCTTGTTGGCGCCCCGTGGAGTATTCCCGTTCACTCCACCTGTTCTCCCTGGGTTAGGGGTTTGGCCCCTGACCCTCTATTGTGTGCTTCCTTCCCACTCTCATTGGGATGGCACGAGTTGGTTAATTGCCCAATCTCGTGGCTCCCAATATTGCTTATCGGCTAATAACTTTATGGGGTGTTGGCGGGATTGAATAAGCTAACAACTATGTGGCCTTGCAGGCTCCCGTTGGGTTGACTCACCCACGCTACTCCCTGCTTACCTACGTGGCCTTGTAGGCTCTCGCTGGCCGGACCACCTGTCCCCCCTATGTTCGTATTAATTGCACCGTTATTGATAATATTATTTTGCTTGATTTCCCTGGGATTATTATCTAACGCAACATTGTTATCTAAATTATTTAAATTATTTTGTTCAGAATTAGGGCTATTATTTGGAATATTTTGCACATTTAAATTAGTATTTGTAAAAGCTTTTGTGGGATAACTGATACGTTTGCCTTTGCTGGCCAGTTCCCCCCCAGGCGCTGGAATACTCTAAAAAGGTTTTCTGACTGTATATATATTCCCCTCGCCCGCAAGGTACCTTTACAGGTGTTTTAACGGACATAAAAATCATTCTGCTATATACGTGTTTTAGTGGACATGGTAAGGCAAAAAACCTGCAATGCACCAACTACCTTTCATAGCTTAGCCGTGATAATTCATATTACGACATCTAGCAGCTGGTTGCTGACATGGAAACAGCCATTAGATGCAAGGTTCTTTGTTTGGCTTGAGCCAATCAGAACGATTTTTCCTGTCGACGTGTAGCTTTTAGTCGATCATAAGGAGAGTGTTCAGTCTTACTGTTTTTTCTTGATACTTTGTTGTTATTGCTGTCTAAGCCAGAAACACCGGCCTTTTGTAAACTGCTTGAATTATCGAAAGTATAAACTGTTACCTAACTAACTACCGATCAATTTAATCAATCT
>JAUCBJ010002936.1:0-33528 GCA_032718475.1 Nemertoderma westbladi | reverse complement strand
CAACAGGCATACTACCCCCTCCCCTCTTCCTCCTATATACTAATGACTTTGAAGAAGTTCCAACCATAACAACAATCCCACCAACGATTCCACCAACCCACCCTGGCACTGTGGCATTGAATGAAGATGTATTACCACCAATGTTCGCGGATGATACTAGTCTATTGAACTCTCAGATCCACTCAACAGATATTTCGAGAACACTAACAGCAACCATGGCTAGAGTATCTATGTGGTTGACTGACAACAGACTCAGTTTAAATCTGAATAAAACAGATACCATACTTTTTGGTAGTCACCAACGCCTATTATCGGAGCCAGACTTACAAATACCATGTAACGGTTTAGTCATACCGCCCAAAGATTCTGCCATTTATCTGGGTTGTGAGCTGGATGCGACTCTATCTGGCAAAGCCATGGCATGGAAAGTTATCAAGAAAGGTAACAGTCGCCTGCAGTTCTTTACACAGGAATAGTGCGGTTCTTAGCGGAGGGTTACGAAGACTGCTTTGCAATGTTTTAATCCAGCCTCACATCGACTATGCAGGTCAATGTTGGTTCTTTACAAAACTCACAAATCACTGCGATTAGAACTGGAATCCCTCCAGCGGAAATGCATTCGTTTTTGCCTTTTCCTTGAGACACGCACGCACATTAGTATAGAGCACTTCATTCGGTTGAATTGATGGCTACCCTTAAAGGCGAGCGAACCCAAGTTTGTTACTCTATCCCATATGTTCAGAATAGCCAATGGACTAGCCCCAGAATACTTATCAGATATGGTTAAATTCTCTGTAAGAGAGAATCGTCGTGGACCAAATCAATACGCTGTTATTCCGAGTCGCAAAACTGAATACGGCCGACAAGCTTTCTCATTTCGAGGCCCCCGGCTTTGGAATGATCTCCCTAATGAAATAACTCGTATTCAGCAGCATCCAATTTCCACTACAAAACCTGCACCGGCATCCGACCATGTAAATCGGACCTTCGACGTGCAGTATTCCTCACCACCCTCTAGGACATAACAATTAATACCATTTCAAAACTGTTACCTTATTTTTAAGATCTAGAACATTCTACTATATTTTAATATTGATATTTCAAAGGGGAGACGTAAATTTACGTAAATACGTACATTTAATGTAAATTTAATTAAATTAAATGTAAATTTAACGTAAATACGTAAAAATACGTAAATTTTAATTTATATATTTTACATGGTGCAAACAAATTGTATTTATTTTTTACTTATTATGCTTCCAAATGTTTTGGAAATTACAGTCTTCTATTCATAGGCATAGTTATGGGTTGCACCTACGCGTAGTTATACGTAGCACCTACGCGTAGCACCTACGCGTAGTTAATGTTAAAACTCTGAAACTGGTGATGTATGACCCAATGTTGCGAACTAGAATCGAAAAGGCCAATGTTCGAAAAGGTTTACCCAATTTAATGAATGTTCTGGCGCATTAAACTGTTGTAGTAGCATAAAGGATTAATAAACCAGGGACACTAGCGAATTGAGGGTAGGGTCCCAGTGTCCCTACCCCGAGACCCTACCGTGGGGATTCCAACATATATACACCACTTCTAAGAGCAATTTTCTGGATGTAGGACAATTCCGTTTCGGACAATTCGGTCCTTGACAATTTGGTCCCAAAACACTAAATAAATGGGACTGAATTGTCCGGGATCGAATTGTCTGGGATTGAATTGTCCGGGATCGAATTGTCCAGGTTCGAATTGTCCGGTTCCTGGTTGAAACATAATTCTATATTATGGTATAGTACATTATATTACATATGATGATGCTCTCCATGGCGAAAAATATCAACCGCCCCTATTGGGGCTCAAACCCGGTACCTAGATTTCAAACATTATTTATAAAATTGCTTTGAGTTTTATAAATAAAGGTAATCTTTGCAGTTCGGCAAATTCGGTCCCGGACAATTCGGTCCCATTAAATTAATTGTCCTAGTCAGCATCCGGACAATTCGGTCCCATTTATTTAGTGATTTTAGGACCGAATTATCCGCGACCGAATTCTCCGGGTCCGAATTTTCTACTGTAATTGGAACATTACTTTTTTTATCTGAAAAATCCACTTTTTCATCATTAAAATTTATAGCAAACAGTCGAGAAAATACTTCTTTCGCTCACTATTGTTACTTTCTATCACAAAATTATTTACAGAATGTCTTTTGGATGTCAGAATGACTACGCCTAAGTTAGTGATAGAAAGTGTGAAATTTCCGCTCAGTTGGCAGAGTGCAGCAGACCCGACCGCAGCAGTAATTTTTTGCAGAAGTAAAATGTTATAGCAGTAAAATTTGTTTTTTGGCCCTTTCTACTGTGGCCATCGCCAATGAGGTGGAGTATTCCTTCCTAATAAATAGCTTACCGTTTACCAAAGCTGTATTAAATAGAGTCGTAGGCCTAATTAGTTTAATAATTCGACGATATTTATGATTACAGGCTGTAGACTTTGTTGAAAACAAGCAATACAGCTCAGTATTGCGTACCTACTTTTAATTTCTCAATTCATTCGCCATTGAGCAAATTATTTTGGTTTCCTAAACAAAATTTAGATTTTCTAAATTTTTCATAGCCGTTTAGAAACTTTTCACAGTGAACATTTAGAAAAAACCCTGATTGGGTGTACTAAACGAAAAACTCAGAATTATGTTATACGTATTTAACGAGAGGTTTGACATCTTCATATAATATTACTAAAGAAAAATATGGAAATATTTTATTCAAAAACAACATTTTCGAGATAAGTTGGTAAACTTTATGGTGTTAAAGTTTATGATAAGCACTGTCTAGGTATCTCATCCTTTTAAATATTCATTTAAATTTAATATACTAAGCACTCTCCGAGCAATAAGGTAAACAAACTATATCCTAAAATCCAAACAATAATTAATGTGATAAAAACATAACCGCAGTAAGAGTACATTATGCGGCGTACAACTCAGTAGGATCGGATAGCCGGTGGAACTGTACCGCACTCTGTTTGATCTAAGGTTTCGTCTATAACGGGTCTGTAGTTGAGCTCAACCGATCCCGTGGCTGTTGATATACTCGATAACGTGTGTTTCCGCCAGTGGCTCGTTAAAGGGAGTTTTTCCTGCTCTGATAAGGGTTTGGTATAGTCATATTCATCTATTCTCTCACTGTAATCCTCTCTCGCGTGGGCTCCCCTGCTCTCCTTCCTGGCTTCCGCTCCAACTATTGTTTGACAGGCCACGATCATAAGATTTTGCAACTCCAGGGCCTCGACCAGATCGGTGTTCCACACCAACCCCCGGTCACTAGTCTTTATATCCCTAGCGACTTCCTTGTAAAGCTCTCCCATTTGGTCGCAGCCTTCCTTAAGTACCTCCCCTGTACGGAACACTGCCGCGTGTGTCTGCATCGTTCGCTGCATCTGGTTCCTCAACGAGGCCACACTCCTACTCCCATCTGCGTAACGAACTGCGTCCAGATTCGCTACCGACTCCTCCCCGCAGTCCGCGGGCAGCTCGCCAACTCGCTCACCCGGTTTGTTCTCGCTGGCTATAGTGTGCGCGCACGCGCGACCGAACACAACGAGGTCGAGCAACGAGTTGGCGCCGAGTCTGTTGGCCCCGTGGACGCTGGCGCTGGCCGATTCCCCGGCGGCGTACAGCCCAGGGATGGGCCGGTCCACGCCGCCACTGTGGGCGATCGCCTGTCCCTTAAAGTTGGTAGGAATGCCACCCATGTTGTAGTGAACCGTCGGTAGAACGGGAATCGGGTCTCGTGTAACATCAACGCCAGCGAATATAGACGCGGTCTCGGAGATCCCAGGGAGACGCGATGCCAGCTGCTCCGGAGGAAGGTGATGCAGCTGAAGGAAGACGTGATCCTTATCCGGTCCAACCCCTCTACCTTCCCTTATCTCGATAGTCATCGACCTGGACACAACATCCCTCGAGGCTAAATCCTTGGCGGTGGGTGCGTATCGCTCCATAAAGCGCTCCCCTTCGCTGTTTATAAGGTAACCGCCCTCCCCCCTGCAGCCCTCGGTAATGAGACAACCGGCCCCGTAGATACCAGTCGGATGGAACTGGACGAACTCGAGATCCTGATTGGCGAACCCCGCCCGTGAGAACATCGCGTTCCCGTCACCGGTGCAGGTGTGGGCCGAGGTGCACGAGAAGTAGGCCCGTCCGTACCCCCCGGTGGCCACCACTGTGTTCTTAGCTGTAATCCTGTGAATCGTTCCGTCTTCCAGACACAAAGCTATAACTCCACGACACTCACCGTTAACCATCAACAAATCGAGAGCGAAATATTCCGTAAAGTAGGTTGTATCGTACTTCAGGGAGCGGCCGTATAATGTGTGTAGCATGGAGTGGCCGGTGCGGTCAGCCACACAGCAGCACCGATGGGCCTGTCCGCCCTTACCGTAGTCGTAACTCTGCCCCCCGAAGGCCCGTTGGTAAATGAGGCCGTCCTGGGTGCGACTGAACGGCATCCCGTAGTTCTCCAGCTCCACTACAGCCGTCGGAGCCTCTCGACACATATAGTGTATGGCATCCTGGTCGCCGAGCCAATCGGAACCCTTCACCGTGTCGTACATGTGCCACTTCCAATCGTCCGGTTCCATGTTTCCCAATGCCGCGTTAATTCCCCCCTGAGCTGCTACTGTATGACTTCTAGTTGGGAAGAGTTTAGATACAATGGCAGTGCGAAATCCTTCCGAGGCTAACCCGAATCCGGCCCGTAATCCGGCGCCACCAGCCCCCACAACGACCGCGTCGAACACATGGTCTACGAAAGGATAGGCAGAGGGTTTCCCACTTACTCCAGTGATTTGTCTTGTGGCGAGTCTATTTATATTTCGCCAAATTTTCCTGCTACCAACTCGTCCAAGTAAAGCGTTTGAACATCTAAGTAACTGATCCATAACTACCGGTCTGCCGCTGCCGGTAGGCCTGATTCAGTAATTCGAGAGACGTTCAGACTGTACTGTCAGTACTGCAGTAAGCGAGTCAGGTACAACAACGGAATTTTATTGGTCGATTCCCTTACTGCCTTTATATCAGTATCTGCTTATTCTGTTACTGTGTTATCAGCATGGCAAATAACACTGGTGGACAGCTGGAATTCTTACAGGATGTCTGTCAGAAGAGGAAATGGCAGAATGGCGAGGTAGAATAAAACGTCTGTCCTTATCTGATCTGACGGCATCTGATCCTATAACCAATCAGGAGAAAGAGATATAATATTTATGTCTGTTAGGTAAATAGCCAATAGGGGATCACGTTTCACGTTGCCCTGTTACCAGTAAGTATCATCATATGACATACTGACATAGCGGTGCAGGCATACTGGTATGCAGCCAATGCAGCAAAGGAATGTTATCCTACTGTATAATAGCTCAAAAGTACTGCGACGACTCCTACTTTACAACTCCAAAGTTGCTAAATTGATAATTAGACATACAGTAGGTCCAGCCAACAAAACAAACTCTTTATCTAAATTGATAATACAGTATCATGCAATTGTTTCCGAGGCTTTCCTACTCCGAGGGTTAAAACAACCGGAAAAACAACAAAACAACCGGGAAACAATTGTGTTGTTGTTGTGTTGTTCAGGCAAAACAACACAGTGCTTAGGAAAACAAAACCAATGTTTATTACAAAGCTAATTGTTAAATGCATTAACAGATTCTAAAGAGGGTTTAGTTTGGGGGGTCCAGTATAGAAAATGGGGCTTGGTCTTTTTGGGGTTAAACAAATAACAGTATTTATTTAACTTTAATATAAATCAGTCACGATTAAATCTGACCAGTCGAATTTACTACCATTGGGGGCCTATAGGGGGCCTATATCTGAAAAATAAACCTTTTCGCTCTAAAATTGGTAAACTACTGTATATAAAGTGCAAGAATGTAATGCTTTGATTCTTTAAGTATGTGTGTGCCCCTGTCACTGTTGCTATCATTGTATATGTAAAAGCTTTTGTGGGATAACTGATTCGTTTGCCTTGTTGGCCAGTTCCCCCCCAGTCGCTAAGAATACTCTCAAAGTGATCTACAGCTAAAAATAGTGCAAGTTACCAGCTTATTGGCTGATTTGCTGTACGCAGGCATCTGGGCTCTGTTTAATCGGCCAACAAGCCTAGGGAGGTTGCGTCATAGCCTTGTTTTTGTATCTCCCAATAGAATTTTGAGCTAGCCTTGATTTTGACCTATCACAGAGTACTGAACTGAAAATTTCCTATCTCACTGCTCTTTCTCTGTGTTGAACGGGAGCTTCGTGGAATAAGAGTGGTTGGTATACTCGTATAGAGCAGTAGTCACGAGTTTTTCAAAGCCACGAAAGAACGGCTTTTTAGTGTTTTGTGCTTTCTGCTTTTTAGCTCAACACTAGTAGGTTTAATTACAAGGACATATATCCTTTAACTGACGAAACAAACACTCTGCAATTTCGTAATCACTGCATACTGCAGTACTGCATACACTGCATACTGTGTAATACTGTGCATACTTTTATATTGTTATACTGCTATTTACTGTCAGTTCTTCATAATATGGTTGATGAATTATTATATTTGGAATAACGAGAAATAACCCCGAAACCCAATATTCTTGATATACCGAAGGTAAGAGAGAAGGGTTACAGATAAACGATTGTGACTCATGTTAAAGTGGTTTGAAGTGAATCTAATGTTATTTGATAGACCCTACATGAGTCAGTCTGTGTTCCTTTTATATGTGACTAAAATCAGTGAAGATTGGCAGATTAGTGTGCAGTATTGTGCAGCATTGTGTATGAGTGAGTCTGTTAAAGAAGCATTCCTAAAGAATGCGCCATATATGTGAATTATAATTAAGCCATGTCGTTGTGAGTAGTTTAAGTCATAACTCTGTTTATGTAGATAAAGCGCCACGTCCTAAAGGAACTGTTAATATTCCCGAAGGTAAATAATATTGTCAGAGATTATATAATACTGTCAGTCGAATAATACATTAGGCTTACATAGCAACAAAATTAAACCGTCGAACCCAATCTCCCGGGAATATCCAGCGGGTGAATGGTCGCGCACGGATTGGTTTCGACTAGTGTAGTGAATCAAATACTTGTCATAGGCTAAAAAGCGATTTAATATCTAGAAGACATCTTAATTTGGCGGGTTAAACTGCCAAAGGTCTGAAAGCGCGAACAGTATACAAAGGGTAAAGCTGACCATGCAGTGACGAGAAATTTTTTTTTAAATATAACCTTATAACCGAAATATAACCTTATACCAGAATGAGAAAAAATTGTTTCACGTCACCTGCAGACTGGGTATCTGCATTTAAGATTTCGCGAAATCTAATCTGAGGTCTAGAATGTCTGGCACATTCGTATCAATTAGGAAGAAAAAATTATAAACAATAATATGAAATGGCTGAAGGTTTTCATGTCAGACATTTCTAAAATGTTTTCATTTTAGCCCACTAGCGGTAGACTGGAGAACTGCTGTGGCATGTGGGATTACCGTCCCAACAAAGATGCAGCCTATGGATGATGGTATACTGGTCTACGACACAGCATGTGTGAAGTTTCAGCTTAAATGGATAACTAAAAACAAAGTGAGAGAAGGTTTTCAATTTCAGTACCCTAATGTATACTTTCAGTAGGCCTATACTTTCAATACCCTAATGGAACCAAAGCACAACTTGATTACATCCTTATAAACAAAAAGTGGGAGAAACAACATGTATGATCAACTGTGAGGTATACAGCTTGTTCAGTTGTTCAACCTAATCCTGTAATTGGTTCGGACCACAGAAATGTGACTGCAGAGATCAGACTCAGTTTGAGCTGTTGAGAGCCAGCAAACCCAGGACAAGCAAGCAAATCAACTATGACTGGGAGAATCTCAGAACAGACAATGCAGTAAAGGATGCTTACACAGTACAGCAGTAGAAGTTCAAAACCGCTTTGAAGCACTTCAATCAATGGATGAAGACCAGCCCACCGATTCAATATACCAGAATATAATAAAAGCCCACAAGGAATCACAAGGATTTTTGCACTCAATTTGCAGCCTGGGCCTACTGCATTGTCAGATTGTGCATTATCTGTGGTACAGTGGCAGAGTGGTACGGTACACAGATACGGTACAATAGCAGTAGGCCCTACCTACTTCGCTTTCGCTAGGCCTACTTCAGTACTTCTGTGATAGTGTGAAGCCTACCCATATCTGTAGGCCTATTATGACAGTTGCGGTACGGTACCGTACCGATACACTCTGACACAAGCTATGGTACTAGGCCCACCCTACAGTCCACCAGTACAGCCTTCACCTACTAGGGCCTAATGCAGTATTGCACTACTGTCAGACTGTGGTAGCTGTCTGCTCTGTACCGGTACTATACCTCAACAGGGTTTCAACAAACTGAAAGAATGTCAAAAACAACACCTGCTGTTTTGTCCTAGGACAAAACAACACATTTTTTAAGTAGACTATCATTAGCAGAGTGTTGTTTTGCCCGGAATGTTCAACAACTACCTGTTATTTCTAATTCACATTGCTAATCAAAGGTCAAGCACATTATTATGATTGTTGAGTTGGAAATCAATTGCTAATACAGTAATGTAAGAAGAGTTGTTTCCATAATCCACAACTGTTAATAAGCGGATTATTACCATTATATTGGAATAGAAGGATAACAATGCCAATCAAAGGTCAACCACAATTGCTCATGCTCAAACCAAATTGCTTATTAGTTTTGATTCCTAACCCCAGTAGACGAAATACATTGTCTTACAAGTATCTTCAGTAGGAATATATGTAGGTAGGTCACTATAACAAAATTTGTACTGTATATTTGCCGACTTCACCATACGAGTTTCTAAATCAATTTAAGACACAGAACAAGTACGAAATTCTGTATAAATTATGTTTTTTTTGAGAAGCAGTTCTGAATTACAATATTTAATTTTACTTTATAATAAAACGGAAGCTGAAACTTTTAACATTTGATTTATCTCCCGAAAACGCAAATCTCCTTCACGGATAACAGGATTATGAACCGTGATCAAGGTAAGATATTGAATGTATATTACATAATATTAAATTTTTTGAATCATTAAACAGTAGGTCTATTATTATTTTTATGTATATCGTTATCCAGAGTAAGGTATTACCATAGGCAAAATAATTTTTTGTTCTTTTTCATGCTTGCTCCATTAGATGTATTATTTTATCCATTAAAATAGTAAACTAAAATAAACACCAAAGTAAAACCTAATAATACAGTACTACCACTATCTAGCAGTGGTCAGAAGTAGGCACTTTCCTTTGATCTTTTTTAGGTCGATATTTAAAGGATTTTTTCCAGGAGAACGGCAAAAGCTCAAACACTTCTTTTTGAACTATCTTGTAGATGATCCGAACGCCCACAGCAGATAAATATTTGGCAAAAATCTGTTTATTAATTAATTAGAAATTAGCGATTAAAGATTTCTAATTGATTTTTCTCGAAAAGTATTCTTATGCAATTTTTTCATATTCCATTGAATTCAGAACCCTCACAAATCCGTGTAACGCAAGAAACAAGGTGACACAATCAATTGATATTGTTGATGGGTTTCAAAATTTTGTGCTAGCACCAAATTTTGCACCCATACTTCCGAAAAATACAAGTTTGATATGTCTAGTTATTATATAAATATTTATTCCATTGAATTTAGAGCCCCAATAAACCTCGAAAATGTAAGATATGAGTTGTCACAATCAATTGAACTATTGAATGAATTTTCAAAATTTCTTGCTGGCACCAAATTTTGCACACAGCACCGAAAAATACAACGTTGATTGATATGCCTGGTGCAATTCGTATATATTCGAACGAGACCAGAACGCCTAAAACCCCTATTGCGGAAAAAACAGCTTCAAACAATAAATTTACAAAATTGACATTTCAAAATTTGGGGCTGGCACAAAATTTGGCACCCCGCCGCTAAAAAAAGTTTCAAATTTCTAGCTTATTTTATATGAATTCCTTTTAGTTAGTTTCCGTTAGTCTTTTAGTTAGTGGCGTCAATTCAATTACGCTGTATTGTTTGCTAATCTTTAAACAATTAATTAGATGACCTATATGTTCCATCTATGGGGCGAGCCACGAAGTGAGTGAGCCTTAGCGTAGTGGTACCATTAATCAACCTGTCGTTCTGTCGTTCTGTCGTTCTGTCGTGTTCAATTTTAAACGTTAATAACTAGGCCAATCTTTGATGAAATCTATCCAAACTTGGTACACATGTTGTTTGGCAAAAGTTTAGAAATTTTCCAAGTAGAATTTCAGTGTGGCCTTCGAGAAGCTAAGATAATAGCAGTTAATTAGTTAATTAAGTTGATTACGGTGAAAACACCATTTTCAACCTGCCTTTTAAAGGAAATTAATTCTTTTACAGTATAAGATTTAAATAATTATACTTAAAAATTATACAGATGTAATCCACATACTCCATTCTATTATAGTTTTTAATTAGTTCAAGTGATTTGCTTTAATAATTGTGTCTTTAATTGATCTAAAGTAATTAAAACGGTATAAAAAATTGATTCTCATTAAATACTGCTCATTTATTGGTTAACATCCAAGTTGGCTCGGTGCTGGTACATAGGATGGGAAGGATGGGAAGGATGTTTGGTGTGTGTAGAACAGCCAGTTGCTCTTCAATGGGAATGCGAATGTAAGTAACCACATGTGTACAGGCCGGTAGACAGATTGGCCATAGCTAGCTAACGAGATGGAAATCTGAATTCCCTACTATTCAGTCTATTATTGTGTTATTGCCGTGTTAGACAGATCTCGTTTAATAAATGTCAGTCAATAACATTTTACCACTGCAGAAGACTTATTTATATCCATACTTGTTTTTTCCTCATAAATATTGGGCTTATTATTTTTTGATGGGATTTCTTTGTAGTTGAATTGTCTAAGTTTTTACACTGAGGCATTAACAGAGGGTACTGGTATTAAATTAATTATTTGAATATCATTACTGCATCGACTGAATTTAGTACTGCGTTCTGCATTGATTATATTCCTATAAACCATTCCTGGTTTCGCATATTGCACGTATCCATAGTTATAAAGATTGCCAGTCTGCGTTTAGGAAATATATTTAAATACAAAACAGGACGAGCGCAACGACGCTTATAATAATTAAGACGAGTACGGCGTTGATTATATTCCTATACACCACCTGGCTTTGCATATTGAACGTGCGATTGGAAATAAGTTCGTTCTACCCTTCCGTGGGTGGTAGATGTCGCGGTTATGTATTGGTGGTTGGGATGGGTGGGGGGGTGGAGAGATTAAAAGGGGTGAACACGTACTGTCCCCCTTTCTTTGATTGATTGGTGGTGTGGGTAAATTTCTCAAAACCTGATTTTGTGATACAGTCGCTCAATTTTAATTTGTATCTCATAACTGGGCCTCGTGATGCGCGAAGGCCCAACGAACGTGTTTCTCCTGTTCAAAGCAAAATCTAATCATGAATACTTTTTCACTGTAACTCGTAACTCAACCAATTGGTCCTTTTTCGAAGAAATCCTACATGGGCATTTTGGAGCTAACCCGCCACTACTGCTTGGCTCACTGGAAGTGTATTTAGGTAAAGCTCTATTGTAGGCTGTGGCTCTGTTTAAGCTTAGCTGAGCCAAGACGACAGACATTAGGATGGGAACACGAACACACCATATTATCCTTCCCGGCTATTAATTTCAATGGTAGCCAGCTTGTCTTTCCCGCACTGGGGGTAGACCATTGCCATTGGTTAGCTGTATGCTATTGTAATACAAAGAGAGCGGCAGGATAAAGAGAAATGCCGACCTCACTAATAATGGGCTGGTCCCACAGGTCACTTTAAGGTAGGTGGTACAGTAGGTACTACAGTTTACATGTTCAAGGGCGCCAGTCCCTAGTCGCTAGCCCATAGTCTGTCATGGAGTTCCTGTAGTAGTTTCAGACGCTTTCACTCAGTATCCTAGTGTCCAGGAAGTTGGGAGTTGAGTGTGGGTGGGTGGATTGGTGGCCCCCACGCAACACCGCAGTGTCGGGTGACTACAAAACAAAGACCAACGACCCAAATAATAAAGACCTGTACAAATACAAAACACATGTGTTAACTTTCGTTTATTGTTTTGGTTCCCCAACACGCCTCTGCAACCTGCTTCTTTACTAACCTGCTCCTTTAAATGGCAATGTGACCTCACGCTCTCTGGCAATGGGACCTAAAGCTCTTTGGGACCTAACGCGACTTTACCTCTTTGTTTTGTACAGGTCACAATGAGCGTTATGTACCATTGCTATTTAAAGCAAAGGAGCAGGTTAGTAAAGGAGCAAGTTACAGAGGCGTGACTGGGGATTCATAACAATTAACGAAAGTTAACACATGTAACAAGAATATGGAGGTCATTATAATTGGGTCTTTGTTTTGTAGTCACCCCGCAGTGTCCGCGAATTATACATTGTAAAAAAATATTAAAACAAATTTTTATTATAAAAAAAAATATTATTGAAATTAATATCCGAAATTAACATCCCGAAATTAATTTAAGGACGTCCATTAATTAGTTATTTCATTACGATGCTGATTGGTTGATAGATTAATTTCGGGACGTCCATAAATGAATTTCGGGACGTCCATAAATTAATTTCGGGACGTCCATAAGTTAATTTCGGGACGTCCCTATAGTTAATTTCGGGACGTCCATAAATTAATTTCGGGACGTCCATAAATTAATTTTGGGACGTTCAGATTATTATACATACTCCTCCTTTAACGAAGCCCCATTCAACTCCTTTTATAAGACTGTGTACTCTATCAATGCCTCAGTGGGCGGACTCCAGTACTGCAAGGCTCAGCGCCGGGTAAGTTAACAATCTGTCAATAATAAAAATGAAAGCGAGCCGACATTTAGTCAGATCCACCAAATGGATGGCCAAGGAGACAGACTGTCTGGATTGAGCTGATTCGAGTTAAATCGCTTCGCCAAAACGACCAAGTAGCCCATAGGAATACACTACATTTTTTTGGTGATTTTGGTCATTTTGGCCGCCAAAACGACCAAGTTAATGTTTATTGGGATTGGGACTGTACATGGCCAAACATACAATAGGCCAAATATACAATATTGGTATACTGTATGTAGTTGAGCTGCTCTCTAGTTTCATCACAAATATTATTCCAGAATGTGTAGTATCATCATAAGTCCTACGCCTTTGGCCCGCTAGATGGCGTAGCTATCTTGGTTATGTTTTATTATATCCATCCTGATTATACAGTAGTACATACGTCCTACGGCTTTCTGCATTGCTGCACCCTGCCCTCCTGATTAGTCATGACGCAGCTTTAGGTTCGACCTACCAACACCACCCAACTCACTCAATGCCAATCTGCCAACACTATTGAAGATGTCGGACCACCGCGATCCGAGAAGCTTCATTCTTCGAGGTAATCCGCCCCCGTTCGACATAGAAACCGAGCGCCTCACCTGGGCGTTATGGCGCGAAGAATGGGAGGCCTTCCTCGTCACCTCCGGCCTGGAGAACCTCCACGAAGCCGACCCCGCCGCCCAACCCGACCCAGCTCTATTGGCAGTCCTCCTCCGCGCTGCCCAGCGACAACGGCGAGCCGCCCTCATGACTGCCTTTACGCGCGCCACCAACGCTGTGGTCAAGGGACTCGCCCTCACACCGGAGGAGAACTGTAATGCCACCACCGTCATCGATAGACTGGAAGTCCACATCGACGGCGGGACGAACGTCCGCGTCCACCGCCAGGAACTCTCCCATCGCCAAAGACTCCCCGAGGAAACCCCGGAGACGTTCCTCGTCCACCTCCGCGACCTCGCCACAAAGTGCCGGTTCGTCGCCCTCCCCACCGCGGAGGCGCACCTCAACGACCGGTTGCTCGACCAGTTCGTGGCGGGGTTCAACGACCGCGAGGTGACGGAGCAACTCCTCCGCCTCGAGAATGGAGCGACCCTCTCCGACGCTCTCAGGCGGGCCCAATCCGTTTGGACGGCGCGGAAGGATGCCGCCTCCTTCAACACCACCACCCCCAAGGCCACCGCATCCCACAGCGTGGCGACCCACCCTGCTCCGACGCCGGGAGGCCGGCGCACCCACAACCGCCGCAACCAACTTCAACCGCCCACCCTCTGCCATCAGTGCGGATACACGCTGCACCCGGCTGGAAAGACGTGCCCGGGAATAAAGGCAACGTGCCGCCACTGCGGCACGACTGGGCACTACGACCGGATGTGCCCGACCAACTCCGGCGAACCGTGCGCCCACGCTGCCACCGGCCCCGCTGACGACTCATGCACCACAGCGAACCGCGCCGAGGTGTGGTCCATCCTGGCGGGCGCCGAACTGGAAGACGCCCCCATCGTCTCGGCTATGGAGTCCCTGGAGCCTCTGGAGACCGTCACCGTCGGGTTCCAGGTGACGAAGAACCCAAACTTTGGGATTACAGCGGCGCAGTTCCTCCCCGACTCCGGAGCGAACATCACCGCGCTCCCGCTCCCCATCTTCCGCTCCTTCGGCGGGACGATGGAGAACCTCCAGACCACCCAAACGCCCCCCAAAGCGCTGCGACTGGCCAACGGGTGCCGCTCTGGGTGGACAGTGATCCGGATCTTCACTGCGACCCTCCAGTGCCCCACCCTCCACACCGCCTGCACCACGGATGTGTGGGTCATCGATGGGCTGCAGCAGCCGCTACTGTCGAGGAAGGCCTGTTTACTGCTGGCCATCCTCCAGAGCCCGATCCTCCGACGGCCCACCTCCGCCCCCCGGCCGCACCCCGCAGTCCTACCAGATGATCGCGCCACCGCTATCGGCGCCCAGGGAGGAGGCAACCCCGCCGCCCGCGAAACCACCCACGCCGCCATCCACGGTGCCAACCAACACCAACACTGCGGCTTGGGCGGCCCTACAACAGCGTTTCCCCCGCCCCCTATCGGGGAAATGCCACGTAATGTCCGGGGGGGATATTACAATCAAACTCCACCCGGGCGCCCGGCCCACCAACTCCTACGCAAACCACGCCATCCCCATCAACCTCGAGGCCGCCTTCAACCGCGAGCTGGACGAGCAGGTTGCCATGGGAATCCTCGAGCCCGCCGCAGACGAGCGGAACCCCGGCGAGTGGCTCAGCCCCATGGTGGTCACCAAAAAGAAGGACGCCACCAAGGTGCGGATCATGGTAGACCTCCGGGAACTCAATAAGGCCACCGTGCGTCCCACCTACTACTCCGCCACTCCCTTCGAGGTCGTCTCCCGGATCCCAACATCCGCCCGCGTCTTCTCGGTGCTCGACGGCCTCAAGGGCTTCCACCAGGTCGGGTTGGACTTCTCCAGTCGCCGACTGACCACCTTTGTGACGCCACGAGGCTGGTTCCGCTACCGCCGGATGCCGATGGGTTGGCATGGTAGCTCTGATGTCTTCAACGCCCGGATGGATAAAGCCCTCCGAGGAATCCCAAACATCGGGAGGATCGTTGAAGACATCATTATCTACACCGACACGGCGGAGAAGCACTCCGAGGCGGTGGCCCGCATCCTGGCCGCCTGCGTCGCCTCGTCGATCTCCATAAACACGGCAAAGGTCCAGTTCAAACAGGCCGAGGTCCGGTTCGGCGGCTACCTGGTCTCCCTTGGCCGCTACCGGATTGACCCGGCCCTCTCCGACGACTTCCGCTACTTCCCAGTCCCGACGAACCGCCGTCAGCTCCACTCGTTCCTCGGACTCACCCAGGAGCTCGGGAACTCGACGGCGGAGATAACCCGACTCGTCGACCCGCTCCGTTCGCTAAACTCGAACCTCAACTCCTGGGTCTGGCTCCCCCAACACCAGGCTGCGTTCGAGGCAACCCGGTCAACCCTGTCGAGTCCGCACTACCTGTCGAGGTTCCACCCGGACCGCCGAACCGAGCTGCTGACGGACGCCTCCCGACTGAACGGCCTCGGGTTTCACCTCCACCAGTGGGACTCCGACGCCAACCGTTGGTGCACCGTCCAGTGCGGCTCGTGCACCCTGACCACACACGAGGCCAACTGGTCGGGGATGGCGGAACTGGAGGCCCTCGGCACTGCGTGGGCGGCCCACAAGTGCCGCTACTTCTTCGACGGGCTCCGCCACTTCGAGCTCGTAACCGATAGCAGCCCCCTGATCCCCATCCTGAACGACCGCCGGTAACGATTGGCTGCTGAAGTTAAAGACGTTGATGTCGCGCTTTAACTTCACCGCCCGCCACCAACGCGGCAGTAAACACGTAATCGCCGACGCCTTCTCCCGCGCCCCCCGGAACTCCCCAACCTCCGACGACATCCTCCTCACTCTGGAAGACGACGCAGACCGGGAGTTTACCATCTCCGCGGCCGTCGCCTCGTCCGCCGCCACCCCGTCGGTCGAATCTCGGGACGCGCAGCTCGACCAGATCCGGGAGGCTGGGCAGCGCGACCCCGTGTACCGCGCGCTCCTCGCCACCATCCGGGACGGCTGGCCGACGTCCAAACACAACATCACCGATGACCAGCTGCGGCCCTACTTCCAGTTCCGCTCGGAGCTGATGGTGCACGATGGCGTCATTCTCCGCGGGCCCCAGCTCTATATCCCCATCGAACTCCGTCCCGAGATGCTCCGGCTACTCCACGCCACCAACCAGGGACTCACTAAAACTCGGGAGAGTGCGTGTCGCTCCGTCTGGTGGCCCTCCATACCCAACGACATCAAACAGATGGTCGAGCGCTGCCAACCCTGTCAGGCAGCCCTCCCATCGCACCCACCCGAGCCACTCCAACGGAACCCGGACGCCACCCGCCCGTTCCAAAGAGTACACACCGACATATTTGTCCTAGATGGCACCAACTACCTTGTTGTGACTGACGAATTCACTGGCTGGCCCACCCTTTATAAACTCGGCCAGAACTCAACCTCCCCAGTAATAATCGACTGCCTCCGCCGCCTCTTCTTGGCCACTGCGGTACCGACCGTTATCCGTCCAGACAACGGGCCCCAGCTGGTGTCCGACGCCGTCCAGTCATTCCTGTCCGACTGGGGTGTCCGTTGTGTCCGCTGTGTTCATAGTTTATTTTTTGGTTCAAATAATGTGCCACTGGAACCTGCTCCTTTCCCTAAATTGAGAATTTAACATTGAAGCGGGATATTAATTCGCCAATGTGGGATTTGCGTCCAGTTTCCCCCCTGTCTTTCAATAATACATACATAATATTATGATTTGCTGAAGATCACTATTTTCACTTTTGTTTCAATATTTCGTTCTATATTTTATTAAAGAATTTAGCCGCAAGAAGATCCAATATAAGAATAAAATTACGTATTACATGGGAAGGAAACATACAGTACAGTAGCAAATTTGTTCAATATTCTCTTGACTCTAGTGTGTATATTAAACTCGCTGGCACTTGGTAAATAAATTACCACAAGAATAGTGGCAAAAGGTTCTACATTTTTCCCAAGTACTGTATTAAATTACTGGTCCCATGGAGCTGCGGGAGGTTCCTCACGTGGGATGCGACGGTGGCGGACCCACTGGCGCCCAGCCACCTCGCCCAGACGCTATCCGCTGGAGGACGCACTGCAGAGGAAGCGGAAACTCTAAAGATGCGCAAGTACCAGGAACTCATGGACTGGGGCTACCTCTTCCACCCGGTAGCCTCCGAGACCTTTGGCCGCCCTGGCCCAGAAACATCCGAGTTCCTGAAGGAGATCGGGGCAAGACTCCAATTGTTACCCAGGAGCTCTGATCTCACCACTTCCTCCTGTTGCAAAGGCTGGCAATCGCCATCCTGGTCGGCAATGCGGCCTCCATTATGGGGACCGTGGACCCCTAACAACAAGGGACTCTACGAGTTGGTCCATGGTCCCTAATACCCCACCACACCCCCCCCCCCCCCCCTCCTCCCCCACCTGACGGAACAGACTTACATACACCCCCCTCCCTCCCCAATGAAACAGAGTAACTTACACACCCCCTAGCGTTCTTATTATGTATTATATTGTATTAATTGCCTGTTACTGACGTTTGATTGGAATTTAAAGAGGAATGCAGCAGGGATCGCAGTGGTGCTGCCAATGTGGCATTACTCGCTATAGTTGCTGCACATCAGGACGATGCGGGTGTAACAAAGCGCGGCATCCCTGTATTAGCTGCGCGCAGTTCCTTGCAGGAGGATGCAAGAACCAATTTACAATAAGCCCGAGTCCCAATACCCGTACGCAATCAACCCAGTCCCAACCGCCCATCCCAATAAACTTTTCCTCCCCAAATGACACAATGAATATCACGGATCCCAGGCTCCCAGAGAGCCAAACTTCATTCAACTCACTAAGTGAGACATTGGTACCTACGCCAACGGATGCAGAGAAGGTATTTAATGACAAGAGCCTATGGGGCCACTTGTTGGTAAAGGGGCCTCCCCAGACATCCTTCTACACCATTGGAGATGCAGTACACAGTTGAATGGTTTGAAATACCGTTTACCGGGTGGCCGTGATGTTGGGCGTGATGTTGTCGCACTGCTGGCTTTGGAAATGACGACCTTCGTATCTGCACTACAACACAATGCGGTCTGAGAGAATCCTGCTTGCAGACTCACTTCTCCACCACCATGACCCAAAGGTAATTAAAGGTGCCGACATCCACCGCATCCTCACCCGCAGAATCAGGCAACTGGAAGCCTTCCTCCAGGAGGCGGAACGCTGCTCCCTGAAGTTTGGCCCTGGGAAGAGGGCAGGGTCGGTTGACGCCAGCCAGCTGATGAGCGAAAACACACCATCTATGTGTTCACTCACCTTATGATTGAGGGCAAAGTTCGGAGTATGGTTCGATAGGTGATTGGCTGGGAGTCAGGTGGTGTCATGGATCCCAGTGACGAAGTTGACAAAGGTGGCTGCAAAGTAAGTGTTCTTGAAGTGCTACGAAGCAAGCACCCCTTAGCAGCACCAGCCCCTGCAAAGTCTTTGTTGGACCATGATGGCGACTTTCCAGTACATATCAATGTTGATATAACTGGAGCCCACATAGAATCTGCTATCCGTCATCTCCACGGAGGAGCAGGCCCTGCCGGATCTGATTCCACACGCTGGCAGGATTACCTGCTTAGATTTGGGGCTCACAGTGAGCACCTCCACGAGGGCATTGCTGGAATCACTCGCAGCATGGTGAACACCATTCTACCATGGAAGTCAATGTGGGCTCTCTTGTCCAGTCAGCCCATTGCCCTCGATAAATGTCCCAGGGTATGACCAATCGGGATATCCGAGTGCATCCATTGGATCGTGGCCCGCACCATTGCACAAGCAACTGGTGACGATGTGACTATGACATGTGGCGCTGAACAACTCTCTGCCGGCACATCAGCAGGAGTCGAGGCAGCTGTCCACACAATGGCAGATATTTTCCAGGAGTGGGCTGATGATGGATGGGGTGTCCTCCTAGTCGATGCTTCCAATGCCTTTTACTCGCTGAACAGGGTAGCAGCATTGTGGAACATCCGTCAACTATGGCCACGGTGCTCCCTGTTCCAGATTATCTGGGACTCCCACAAGTCGATATTGCACGGGGGCACCAACAGAACTCTCACGGAGATAAGGAGGACCTTTTGGGTCAAACAGTTGAGGAAGAAGGTAAAAGCGGTAGTGGGGCAGTGCCAGACCTGCCGACGAGCGAAGAAGGAGCGAGCCATACAAGAGATGGCGCCACTACCAGCGAGTAGAGTAAGACAGCACGACCCGCCATTTACGCATTGCGGTGTGGACATGTTCGGGCCGATAAAGATCAAGGTGATGCGGCACACGGAGAAACGCTACGGTATCATCTTCGTATGTAACAACACGCGGGTGGTAGGGATAGAACTCGCCCAAGATGCAACCGCATCAGCATTCATTAATGCCTTAGAAAGGTTTAGAGACCGCAAAGGTGGGACGATCGCAGTGATATACAGCGACAATGGCACCAACTTTGTGGGCGCAGAGAATGAGATGGCAGAGGCCTTGGACATCTTGGAAGGGGAGGAAGTCAGGGCGGCCATGAGACGACGACAAGTAAAGTGGGAGAGAAGGACGCCGTATGCACCACATACACTAGGATGCGTCGAGAGACTGGTGGGCAGTTCAAAGCGTCTAATGACGAAGCTAATGAGTACCCACATGGTCACTGAGGACGTCTTACGGACAGTGCTTGCGAAGTGCGAGGGGATCATTAATAGCAGACCGCTATATCCGGAGAATGATGACCCTGAGTCACTAGACGTGCTGATGCCTAGCCATTTTCTGATGGAAAGGCCAGCGACCATCGATATGCGGGGTGTAGACCCAGATGACATACACTCCCGCCAGAGTTGGAAAGTCGCTAAAGCAATAAGCGCAGAGTATTGGAGGAGGTGGGTAGAAGAATACCTACCCACGCTCCATAAAAGAAGCAAGTGGAGGAAGCCGAATAGGGAGTTAAGAGTAGGAGATCTCGTAATCGTTACGGATGATACTATCATCAACAACCAGTGGCGGTTGGCGAGAGTTGTAGGCACTTACTCCGATGAGGACGGAAGAGTCCGATCGGTAGAAGTGCGGATAGGTGGTAAGATAGGTGCGAAGGACAGAAAAACCTACAGGAGAGCTGTAGGGAAATGCTGTCTGTTAGAAGGGGCACCTTAGTGGAGTTAGAGAATAGTTTAGTCGTCCAAGCTTTGGACTGAGGGGGGTGGGATTGAGGGCGAGACGCCCTTCCCACACAAATAAAAAATAGAAAATAAAAATAATAGTACATAGTAGGTACGCAGTTAGTAGGCAGAAGTTAGTTAAGAGGTACGTAGTACCTAGAGTTAGTTAGTTAGGAGGTACGTAGTACCGTCAGTTAGTTAGTTAGTTAGGAGGTACCTAGTACCGTTAGTTAGAGAGTTAGAGGGTACGTAGTACCGCTAGTTGGTTAGAGAGTTAGAGGGTACGTAGTACCGTTAGTTAGAGAGTTAGAGGGTACGTAGTACCGTTAGTTAGAGAGTTAGAGGGTACGTAGTACCGCTAGTTAGTTAGAGAGTTAGAGGGTACGTAGTACCGTTAGTTAGAGAGTTAGAGGGTACGTAGTACCGCTAGTTAGTTAGAGAGTTAGAGGGTACATAGCACCGTCAGTTAGAGAGAGAGTAAGAGTTAGAGGGTACGTAGTACCATTAGTTAGAGAGAGAGTAAGAGTTAGAGGGTACGTAGTACCTTTAGTTAGAGAGAAAGTAAGAGGTAGAAGGGTATATATAAGATATAGATATTAGTTAGCAGTTAGTAGCGAGAGGGGGGCATATGAGTACAGCTGGGTAAATACTGTTGTACTACTGTTGTACTGTTGTAATACTGCATACTGTTGTACTGCACAGGCCCACAGAGTAGGCCAGAATGTGGATTAGAGAATAGAATAATCCATAGGCAATAGTAAGTAGTAGGACAGTAGAATTAAAATTAAACTAAAAATAAATAGATAGATAAAAATAAATAGAATAGGGCTGAAAGTTACAAATTATGGCAACACTAGGAAAGTTATTCTGGAACATAATAAAAGTAACGGACAGAAATCGAAATTAGGGTGTATTTACTAGCTTCAGAATTAATTAGTAATAATTTAGGCTAAAAGGGCGCAGTTATGTAAGGAATAGGCCATTATCGGACCGTACAGAACATCTTAGATACATCACTCATCTGTATTGCGCCTTGGTAAGGCACCACCTTACAGGTGAGCGAGTGAGTGTTCGGAATGGCGAGCAAATTGATCAGAAAGAGAAAGGCGGAGTCAGGAGGAAAGGAGATACTGGTGGATTTCACCGAGAGGCATCCGGAAGAGAAGACGAGAGGATACTACGAGAGGTTGGAAAGGGGTCACGCGGCACGGGCGCTGCAGGATCACTTCCGGGAGATGCACGAACAGCGGCTGGTCGGGACCTACGGGACGCCGTCGCTGGACAACGCGATCTTCCAACACTTCCACTACGTGGTGAAAGGGGACGAGGCGAAGTTCGGGATTCCGAAGTACCCGAGGGAATCACCGAGGAAGGACTGGAAGAGATTCATAGAGTCCGTCAACAGGGGAGGATATATGATCCTAGACGACGAGGGAACCGTGGAAGACGAGGCGGGTTCGAGACGAGGATCGGCGGGGTCGGCCAGGACCATACTCCTACATTTGGCCGCGCCAAATGGGGACATCTTCTTATTCGATCTAGGAACGTATGGGAAGAAGGACGGGCCGAAATTAAACCGGTTGCCGAAAGTGGTACAAGTCTTGGTAAGAGAGAAGTCGACGACGAAAGTAGGATCGGCGATTCGCGAGGATGCGGAGAGAATCATCGGTCCGGACGCCACCAACCTCCTGGATATGCAGAAGGTCTTTATGGCTATGACAGCACCGGATGGGTTGGGGGTAGTCGAAAACACAGGCCAATGCGGGGCGGTGGCAATGGGCCAACTATTGGGGCTCGTGTGCCACAAACCGATGGACTGGGGGAAGTTCAGGGAAGAATTCGGAGCAGAACTAGCGAACTCGCTAAAGTGGGGAGCGAGACCGGGAAAGCAAGAGGTATATCAATTCCGCAGAGGAGCGATAAAGGTATATCAGAAGCGATATATCCTGCAGGAAGACTGGATGATGATAAGTTTGCTTAACTTGTTTATGACCGTGGTTATCAAGAGGGAACCAGCGGCATTTCTGTTATCGGGATCACCCCTAAGCTACAGGAGAGCCTTTAAAATGGCCTTCGACGGTCTGGTAGACCACCCGGGGCTGAAGGGCGAGTCGGTGTACTACAACAGCCGGCATCTGGTAGACAGGGAGACAGATACGCCGTATCAGAGATGGGAGCAGCTAGAAACGGATAGACGAGATGCAAATTGACTGGAAGAAGTCGCTAGACGGGAGAGGATAGAAGCAGATGAGAGGGAAGAGGAGGCCAGGACGCAGAGTTACGGCTTCGAGGAACAGGCAGGCTTAGACGAACTTCATTGGACTTCGTCAGGGAGTTTGGGGGAGTCTCTAGGGCGAGAACTGGGATGGACGGTGGGATCACCGAAACAGTCGACGTCGGGGTTGCAAGAGATGCCCATACCAGCGGGCGCCGAAGGTGACCAACCGCCAAGGAAGTTAAGGGAGCTAGAGGGATGGAGAGCTACGGGCGAGAGCCAAGGCGGGAAGGGACATAGTGGATCCATCGGGATACCGGGGTTGGAGCCACTGCCAGAGGAGGAGGAGGACGACGACGAGTTCGGAGGGGTGCCGCCCATCGAGAGGATTGGCCACTCGGACACGGACTGGGTTGGCGGGAGGGTGGTGACGGCCAGTGGGGCGAGGGCCTTCTGGAACAGATCCGGCAAGCGGACCTGGGTGCACGAGGATCCGGCGATGGATTTCGCGGGGAGCACTATCAGGTTGGGCGAGCAACTGGGGACGGCACCACGGATAGTATTCGGGGAGACAATGCCCGAAAGGGGCGGAGAGATCGACGTAGACAGGGACACCAACGTGGAGAAGTTCGCCTACCAGCGACTCCACAGACTGCGGAGATCGCTTGGGACGAAAGACGACGTGGGGCGGGAGACATTGGTACTCGGCTGCGACCACTGTGGGAGACAGACCCACCAGGAAAGGAGCTGCTTGTACCGGTTCCAACGGGGAACCTTTTGTCTCTATTGCCGAGAGTCGAGCCACAGGATGGGGGCGTGTCCACGGTTGCATAACCGATGTCCGAAGTGCAACTTTCGGGGACACTACGGGCGCCAGTGCGACTGGATGGACGACGAAGAGAAGTTCAGAAGATTCGAGGAGTGGGCTGACGTCGGGGCTATGACGCGCCAGCGCATGAAGGCCCAGGAGTTCAAGTGGGGTTTCTTCCTTATCAATCAGGAGGCTCACATGGAAATCATAAAGCGGAGGCTACCGTTTACCTATCAAGAGGTAGCAACGGCGGCGTCGTATGCCGGAGTGATGAACACACAAAGATATTTGGACAGGTGGACGCCACAGAACTGAGGGGAGTTTAGGGATTTCTTGGCGGAGCCCGTTCCGCGAGCAATGAAGATGATCCTATGGGACGCCACCAGAGGGAGACAACAGGGCCACTCTGAGGGGCCACCGGCGAAGCGATATCGGACACTAATAACACCAGCGCCCAAGGAGCCAACAACCGGAATCAGCAGGGAGGTGGCGGCGAAAGTCCGAAAGCAGAAAGCGGATCCCAGAGGAGCGGTGGTAACCAAGAAACGACCCAGGGAAGAGGACGCCAGGGGGAACTATCCCCAGAGGAACAGATAGGTTCCCAGGGCTGGGGGAGAGAAACTGAGACTTGGACGTGGTACGCCTGGAAGGCGCCGCGTGGGACATACGAACTATTAAGTACAAACTAAGCTGATGCAAATAATTAAAATAAGTGCAATTATATGTACGTACGTAGTGATCAGTAGTTTAGCAATAAAATATACGTTCGGAGTAAGTACTATAGTCATGCAACCTTTCTCAATTAGCTACTGGGACTGGGGGGATAACTGACTATGGCACTATGGACGAGACACCAGACGATTTCACACTTCTTGAGTGCGACGGCACAAGGGGGGGGGGGGAGATTCGTCAGAAGGGATGAGGTAGTCGAAGTGGGGTTGAGGGATGGAGTAATGGTGCGAAGTGCGGAGAGAGTGCGGACGCAATTCTAGTGTGGGGGGGGGGGGGGAGAATAAGAGGCTGAGTGAGGGACGAGGAGGTCCGAGGGTATGAGAGAGTTAGGGTGAGAGTGGAGAAGAGATAGGGCGAAAGTGTTGGGGAAACAAAAGTCGCGTGAGAGGTGAGCGCGATCGGCCCGACATGGGACGCCAGGCATACAGCGTAGCGTTATCATACCCATAGGGAGCGGCCTGGAAAGCCGGCTCCGAGAAAAAGAATTCCACCCCACACCCGATACTAGATCGGGATCCAGCGGGATTGTAGCGCACTTTAAGGTGGATGTTATCTTCTCACCGGGAAGATAGCATGGGGGGGAGTGTTAGCTTATTCAATCCCGCTAACACCCCATAAAAGTTAAGCCGATAAGCAATATTGGGGGCCACGAGATTGGGTAATCACCAACTCGTGTCACCCCAACAAAATGGGAAGGAGAAACACAATGAGGGTCAGGGGCCAAACCCCTAACCCAGAGAGAACAGGTGGAGTGAACGGGAACACTCCAAAGGGCGCCAACAAGGGTATCAACCAATCAGAGGGGGGAAAGGCATCGATTAGGTAGAGTAATAAGGCCAACCGTGCAATATAGCCAGTTGGCAGTAATCATTTCAGTTCAGTTATCTCAGTATCATATTGGTGCTAGTTAGGTTAGTTAGTTTAGCTAGGGAAGGACCGGGACTTTAATTACCGTATCCCGCCTTCCGTATACCACAACATTATCCATATACCTATATCTATATACCCTATATCTATATATCCGTACAACCGATTATTATATACGACGAACGACACGAACTCTTTTTACCTTTCATACACACGGCGGGGACGCGTGAACTAAACAACCGGATAAACCGGAATCCTTCCTGGATCCCGTCACATGCATGATGCGTGTAGATGGCCACGTCGTCACCATATACAGTATACAGTGGTGGTGGTAACGTGGCGAAAAGGTGAATAACATTAGGGTTAGTTAGTTAGTCAGTAGTCGAGTAAGGCGGGCATCGCGAGGTTAGGCTACGCTACGATTGGTTGATGGCAACTGCCGATGGTGACATATGGCGCGCATCGCAATTTAGCTCCGGAATTTGGCATTTTTAATAGCCCTCCGAATGGAATGCCCATAGCCCAAGCTAGGGAGGACTTACGCCGAGGGCCATGCTTCCTCTACTACTAACAAGCATACAGGGCTAAGTGTAAACAATTGGCTGAAACCCGAACGATCGCGATGTCTTCAACCACCTCATCAGGGGAATCAACTTCAAAGTGGCAGTCCAACACCGGATTGCAGACAAGAGCGAAGAATAGATTAACAAGATTAACAGAAAATAGGCGCCAAAGTCAGAAGATTCTAAACTTGGAAATCGAAAACCGTACCCTTCAGCGAGATAATCAGAATCTTAAAAATTTGGTGAAGTTCCTAAGCGAATCTGCTCAGAATGAAAAGTCACTCTCAACTCCCAAGAAAAGCTGAATGCCCCTTCAGGCTCTCTGAAATTTAACCCCACGGACAAAGCGAAAATTATTTGCAGTGGGTGATAATCAGACCCTAAATAAACTTTGGAAACTTGGCTGTCGCATTCGATCTAAGCTACGTAGCGCTATTGGTTCTAACAAAAGAAGTGAATTAAAGCAATTGGTCGAAGAGTTTGCTAATGATGACAGCGTTTCGAAGGTTTGTCCAGACAAAGATAAATATGTTGTAATCGAAAAGATTGGTTCCGTGAAGGAGAAAGTCCCTCTTCGATATCAGACAGATTACGGTGCGGTTCTTCATCAAAAATTTATGATGGAAAGTGGGATAGATTTTTCCTACAGTCTCTTCTGTAAATATTGGCCGCCTAATGTAGTTCAACCAAAGGCTTCCGATTGGGGGACCTGTCTGTGTATTAACTGTCTTAACCCACAATTAATGATAGAATCATTAGTTAAAGTTGATTTACTTCCCAGAGGTTCAAAAGCAGATGAACTGGCCTTGGATGAAAATACAGATTGGATTGAGGCAAAGCTAAAGCCTTCAACTTTAGATGTGAACGTTATGATGTGGGAGAATATTGTAAGTGAGGATAATAAAAAGCGAATATGGCGCTGTGTCTCTAAGACCCTTAAATTAGCTAGGTTGAGACCGATACTGAAAGAGGAGCTATGTAGCCTTAAAGATCATATTTATCGGCTTAGAACTCAATATTCGGCTGTTAAAGAAGCCAAACGAATCGGGAAGTTGAGCAATGATACAGTCGTTATCCAAATAGATTGGAGCGAAAATTTCAGTATTCCTCATCCTAGAGAAATTCATTCGGCATACTACAGCCAAGAACAGCCTTCGATTCAGTGTATGTATGTAACTAAGGGAAACTCTGAATCCCAGAGCTATGCAGCATTGAGTTCTGACACAAATCATCAGGCAGCCGCAGTATATGCAAACGTACTCAAGGTCTTAGAGGTTGTAGTTACAGATTACATACACCATTTAGTCATAATTTCAGATTCACCAAGCAGTCAATATCGCAACCGCTTTATCATTCATTTGTTTAACAAATACGCAAGGGAGAAAAATCTTGATAATTTTAAATGGATCTATACCAAGGCAGGACATGCTAAAGGGCCAGTTGACGGTATCGGCGGCGCTATTAAAAGAACCTTAGATGCTGTCATTGGCATGGACGTTACAGCTCCTACTCACGATGTCAATACTATTGTCCAGTTGTTAATAGAAAGATCAACAATAAAATTTATTACCTATACAACAGCAGAGATCGATGAAGCTCAATGTTTACTAACACCTGTCCCCACAACCGATCCCAGGTATGGTAAGGCACATGAGTTGCTTTTCTTAATGGAGTATTATACATGAAGCAATTGTCTTGTCTTCCACCATGCGAACTATTATGTATGAAGCATTCAAGTGCAGTGAAAGACTACGTGATTTTAGATTTTACAGGGTTTGATTCGGATGCTGAACTTTACCCCTCAATTGATTCTCTCCAAATTGTGTCTGAATGAAAAATTTATATAATTTCGAAGTTTATTGAATTTCGAATGCACTCTGTCCGAACTAATTTTGTTTCTAGGCGATTGTAGCAACTTACGAATAGTTTGGAATTGTCTGTTTTTGGTTTCTTTTCTGTGGTCGATTATATTAATTTTTAAAAATAATACACAATTATGACAAAACTTATCTTTCTCGGAAAACTTACTAAAAATTTATGTATGAAAAATTAACTAAATACATACGTACATGACTATTATATTGTTACAATGTGGGGACATCGCATTACACGGTAGGCCTACCAATAGAGATATATGAATATATTGTTACAGGGCTGGGACATTGCATTACAGGGGCAATTTACAGCCTAAAAACTCGTATTACATGGAGGGACAAACCATTACAGGCAGGACACATACTTTACCTTGATAATTTCTTTAAGATTTTATCTAACATCTCGGAGATTGTCACCATTGAATTCTCCTTAAAAAATGCTTTCAGAATATATATAGTTTTGTATGATTTCAATGGAATATTTCAGGAATATTTCAGTTCTATTTGGCCACTTTCGGTGAGAATCACCCAGGGGACCCACTGGCCATAATGCTTTACGCAATAATGGGAGTCTTCCTTTAATTCGGCGGATCCAGTAAGCAACCGAGGGTGGACTCTCTATAGCCGAGGGGCACTTGTATAATAACTAATAATCACGAACCCCATCCTCTTATAATATATAACTCTGTAGTAGTCAGTAGCAGTAGTAATAATAGTAGTAGTAGTAGTAGTATAAGTAGTAAGTAATAGTAAAGGAGATCGGTTTAAACCAAAGTGATAAAGTAACATTATTATATAACATAATCATATAGACAAAGTAGAATAAGATACAGATTCATAATTATTTTATCAAACTCATGTTCTACTTACTTCAATGTGCCAATTGTAACAATAATTAAACATATTATTCCGATTAATCTGCGTTTGGCCCTATAAGATATTATACTGAAGTGTTTTATATCAATATATCCATGCGAGTAAACAAGAAGTGAAGTAAATTTTTATTATTATAGTTTTAGAAATTGAATGATATACCCAAGATAGTGAAATAGATGATAATATACAAGAAATTGCCATTTGATCAGATATATCAAAGCGGCGTCTTTAGTATAATACCGTAATAGTATCAATTAACTCTGTTATACAATGTAAATATACTAAATCTATTTATAAATATATTATGAGCCCTACATTGTATATTTCTCCTACAGGTAGACAATGTAGTATGTTAAAACTTGATATAATTTGGTATAATGTATAACATATTACAAATAAGACTGAGGCAGCTAAACTATATTGCAAAGAAATCAAATATCCTAAAGTAATATACTAGACCCACCCTCCACCCTATAAATAGTGTTCACCACCTACCCCACCCACCGCCCTTATTACTTCATAATAATGAAAGATAGTACTGGCGCTCTTTGACACTATGCAAAATCCGAGCACAGAGTTAGAAGCGCATTGGATAGGCGAACATTTCTTGCAGTGAAAGTATTTCCATACCTATTATAGTTTTCGAGATAGTCAGACATGAGTAGCTAAAATTTGAATTTTTTTTGTAAAGTCTGATTTCACTGGTACCTATCATCCGAAATATGGATTGTGATATATCGTTAGATGCGGGTCCACTAACTGTACATTCACATATTTTCAAGGAAAAAATTCGATCAAGGGTTTTCGAAATATTTTCGAATTACCGGAAGCAGACTTTGGACGACCATATCTCCGGTACCGGTAGGCCTATTGAGTCGAAATTTTTTTAATCTACTTAGAACACTCCAGTGAATGTTTTTTAGTTTGAAAGTTTTGCCCCAAAATGCTCAGAAGTAATTTCGAAAAAACTGATCATTTCGCGATCATGATCTTTTGACCCCCTAGAATTGAACTTTTTATGGTCAAATTTTGGCTACCCCCCCGAATTCGAGGGTGAGGAATCTTTTTGTAATGTTAAGTTTTTTCATACGGTGAACTCACAGGACTTGGTCTTCGAAATAAAACCGAAAACATGATCTTTCCTGATCATGGCCTGATCAAATCGCTTTTTGAAAATTTTGAAATGCTCAAAAGTTGCCCCTTCTTAATAGAAGTCGATTAGTAAAAAATAAATCGGGGGTCTCAAACAAAGTTTTAGAGAAAATCGGGAAAAACTGAAAAACACGATCTTTTATGATCAGGAAGCTGATCTCGAGAACTGGTTGCCCGATCGAGCCAATTTTTTTTTAATCAACTCAGAATAGACCATTGCACATTTCTTACAATGAATGTTTATTAGAAAAATGCTTAGATTCGATTTTAAATATACTGATCTTTTCGCGATCATGATCTTGAGTTTTGACCCACTAGACTTGAACTTTTTTATGCCCAAATTTTGGCTACCCCCCATAATTCGAGGGCGAGGAATCTTTTTGTGATGTTAAGTTTTTCCATACGGTGAACTCCCAGGACTTGGTCTTCAAAATAAAACCGAAAACACGATCTTTTCTGATCGCGGCCTGATCAAATCGCTTTTTGAAAATTTCGAAATGCTCAAAAGTTGCCCCTTCATCATAGAAGTCGATTCGTAAAAAAAAAATCGGGGGTCTCAAACAAAGTTTTCGAGAAAATTTGAAAAAACCGAAAAATATCATCTTTAATGATCAGGTATCAGATCTCGAGAACCGGCTGTCCGATCGGGCCAATTTTTTTTTTAATCGACTCAGGGCGGTGTTCTGAACGTTTCCTACAGTAATTGTTTATATCCAAAATGCTTAGTTACGATTTTACGAAGTCCGATCTTTGCGCGATCATGATCTTGCGTTTTGACCGGGAAGAATTCACTTTTTTTAAAATCTTTTAACGGGAATCATGACTAATGTGGGGTCGCTGAATCTTTTTGTAATGTTAAGTTTTTCGATTGGAGCAAGCCTTGAGTGTCCGATTGCTGATCAAAACTGATCTTTGCTGATCATGGTCAAGATCATGATCGGATCACTCTCAACTTTTTCATTTGAATGTAAACCCATATGCTGCCTATCGATTGGCGCCGGTCCCAAGTCCGTAGCATTAGCGGTTCTGGACTTATCTCCATAGCAACGTGGTTGCTAGGGAAGCGGACTTTTTGACTCAAATTGGCCCTAGCTGGAGAACCGTAGACTTTTTTAACACATTATGTATGGCGAAAAGTCTTCTGGATAAATTTTGGGGGGGGGGTCTAGGAACATCCTATTGTTCGTTTTCGCTTAGTTGCTGAGATCCTCTCGTCCCACAAATTCCAGGATTCTATAAAGGCATTCTGCTGGACTAGTTCCGTGGCCGGAATAGTGTTCGGTGTTCTGCGAACAGAGAACCTAATCGGTTTAGGGCCCTGACAGTCCAGTCCCCAGAAACTCGACAGAACTGCTTTGCCAACGACTCCACTACAGCAGGGATACTCAAAGATATATTGAAGTGGTTCCAGCAGTACCAGCCCTCTGATACTTCCCTGAACCATTCAAGAGCTACCTCGTGGTATCACCAGCACATATGGAGGAGGCAAAGCGGATCTTTTCGGGTCACTCCATCAATGTCGTCACGGGGTACCAATTCCTCGGTGGTTTTCTGGGCCAGGCATCAGATAAGGCAGCATTTGTGGGGGTTAAGGTGGCTTGGGTTGACGCCGTCGACAGACTGACATAGATGGCTGCCGAACAGCCACAAGCTGCGTTTTCAGCCATGGCCTGCTCCCTGCAGAGGGAATGGGCTTACCTCCAGCGTGTCACATTGGACTGCAGCCACGAGTTCCCTATCCTTGAGGAAGCAATCACACAACGTTTCCTTCCGGCAATACTCGGAGGCGAAATATCCACCAAGGAATGCAAACTGTTCGCCCTATCCCCACGCTCTGGTGGATTGGGCCTGCCTGCGCTGCGCAAGTAAAAGGCGGGGTAGCTCAGTTGGTTGAGCGCCGGGCCTGCAATCTATTGGTTGTAGGTTCAGCCCCGCCAGGGTCCACTCAGCCTTTCATCCACTGGGGTCGATAAAATGAGTACCAGTTAAATAACTGGGAGCAAATCTTGGGATAGGAGTAGCGCCCACCCCTACCCTCGGGTAGCAGCTATCGAAAGAGGAGCCTTCGGGTCGCCTCCGGCTTCGGCCGACTGTTTGCTTTGCTTGCTTGCTTTGCTTTGCTTGCGCTGCGCAATCCAGTCATAGAGGCTACTCCCTCCTTTAAGACTTCCCAGGCAGGAACCCGCTACCTCAGTGAGGCCATCCTTGGAGAAGAAACATTCTCATTGGTGGACCACATCGCCTGTCTGCAGAAGGCACGGAAAACGGGGCGTGTGGAACAGTTGGCTCGGGAGGAAATCGAGTTCAAAGAGGTACAATGCCTCAAGTATGTCACCAAACCATGCAACGAGCCGCCGTTTTCTGCACAGGGGGTCTCGTTATCCAACGGCAGAATGAGCTCAGGGACGTTGTGGGCGACCTAGCAGCAATGGCATTCGGGCCAAGAAATGTCACTTGTGAGCCAGTCGTTCAGGAACTGCAGGTGGTCTATGGAGTTTCAGGTCTTCGTTGCAACGTGGGTATTCAGGGGGGCTTTCAACCCACAGACCCAGGCATTGATTGACATCAGGTTGGTTAACCTTGACGCCGGGTCGTATGTGGGCCACCCCGCAAGCTCCGTCCTCGAGTCGGCCGAAGATGAAAAGAAGCGGCTCTACTCGGATGCAGTCTGGGCTCGGCGTGGCGATTTCTCGCCATTTGTCGTGTCATGTGACGGGGTCTTGGCCCCCCAAGCGAACAAACTCCGCAGGCCCTACGGGGTCGTGATGGGGTGGGTTAGAACCCGGATCCAACTGGCAGTCATCCGCGGGGCTTCCCACTGTCTCAGGGGATCGAGGACGAAGTGGAGAAGTGGACTCGGGTTGGAAGACGGTGCGGGAATGCCAGGTCAACCCTCCATAAACATACGCCATCAGTACACGGTTTATATAGGTGCTAACAGCCTGGCCTACTAAGTAAATTCCCTTTCTTTTTTTATGTGTATTGTTATTGTTTATGTTTGTTGTTATGGTAACGTCAGCGCTTCTACTCTTTGGGGTATGAATAATGATATTAATTGATATCGTATTAATAATACGATATGTTTATAGTTTATATCCCCATTAAGACTTAAGGACTCTACTGATAGATAATTGTTTGGTTGTGAAAATGTAGGCCTACAGCAGCCCTACATTATCGAAATTTAACAAAAGTGTTTTGTCAGTTATATATAGGCCTGCAGCCAGACCAAATGTGAGTCTTCGTTTTACTGTCAAACTATTCCAGTTGCAGATATAGGGGGGACTTTCGACGCAAACAAAATTCATCCCTCTCCAGGGGAAATTTGATAATACTAATAAAACTGTAACCTGTTCTTTTGATTTTAGTTTAATGTTTTGGTTAGAATAACGTTCACTGTAACTTGCTCTTTTCCCTAAATTGATCATTTAACATTGAGGCGAGATATTAATTCGCTCAGATTAGATTTGCGTACAGTCCCTCCCCCATGGATTTGCGTCCAGCCCTTCCTCCCCTTGGATTTGCGTCCAGTCGCCCCTCCCCCTTGGCTTTGCGTCCAGATCCCCCCCCTTGGATTTGCGTCCAGGTCCCTTCTCCCCCTTGGATTTGCGTCCAGTTCCCACCTCCCCTACTCCCCTTGGATTTGCGTCCAGCCGCCCCTTGCATTTGCGTCCAGACCCCCCCCGCTGTGAATTGCGTCCAGTCCCCACTTCCCCTTGGATTTG
>JAUCBJ010002935.1:0-21347 GCA_032718475.1 Nemertoderma westbladi | reverse complement strand
GAAAGCTTTTGCAACATTTACTTTTTTTACATGCCTCGACTTGTCTTCATATTGCAGCTGGTATTTGGTCAGAATGGTCCACTATTTGGTTATGGAATTCCACATGTGGAGCTACGAATTACAGAGCCCAGACACGCTATTGTACTCACATATCGAGGTATGGGGGATATGGGATAGCTCAATGTGAAGGTGACGATAAAATCTGTCAGCTGGTACCTAGAGGTAAGTTCCAGTCTATTTTAATCGGCCTACACTCCTGCCTTTTTTTAAATTTCCTGCACAGTCTTATGTAATCTTAAGTGATTTTTGTAATGTTTTGTTATACACCTGTACTTTATTTATATTCAATAGTCAGGATACTGCCAAAGTGAAACTTGATTTTTATCCAGTATATAATATAATTTTAGTGTGGTTGATTATGTTTTCTACTGAATATTTTTGGGTAATTTGTAATAAAGTTAGACGAGTGAAACTCGAAATCCCCGGAGACAACCCGACCGGAAGTCTCCTCTCTCTTGTCGTTTACCGATAAATAATGGGGGGAACTACACCAACTTCCAAGGGTGAACACTCCTTTTTACTCCCCCAGCAGAAGCCAGTTTCCCGTTGCACCACTGGGTTTGAGTAAGTCTTTCGGGTGTCTAATTCTTCTTCGCTGTCTGATATTTATTAAGAATCTTTAATTTACCTAGAAAGGTATTCCTAAATGAAATGCAACCACGAAGTTAAGGAAAATTAACTTCGTATCAATTAATTTACCGAGCTAAAGCTAAACCATGGCCTACTATATTATACGGCCTGATAGGTCACCTTATCAGGCCTCGAAAATCAAGGCCATTGTGTTAGTCTGTTATTTACTCTTTTAGAGACGCTATAAATAATGTTTAAATTCAAAGATGTAGAGAATAATCGATGTAGGTCTACAATGTAGATCAATGTGGAAATAATATTTTTTTTTCTTATTTATAACTAATATATTATAGATAGATATAATATAAAAAGGTAATGAATTTCGCTTTAAGTATAGGAAAAGTGATGAGATTCAAAGTTATGTTGTCAAAACTATATATCTCATTGTGTATAACGTAGTACTTGTATCTCAAACAAGTCCCAGCTGTAAATATTTACATGAACGAGCGAAGCGAGTGAAATATTGAAACGAAGGATGGAAGTGAGATAAGGATTAAGGTAAATTAGCTGCAATAATAAATATGTTAATACGTAGTAACTCAATAATTCATTTAATCACAATTTAATTACTTATCCTTTAATAGCTGTCTTTCCTTAAAACTTCTGATACTATCTACGCGCCTTTCGTCAGTTTTGTCGCGCTGTGTATTGTTGAAAAAAATATTAACAATAGTGCGGTGCAATATGTCTACTAGATGATTATGGTTATCACAAAAAGAAATATCTTCAGAGTGGTATAGACCATAAGTCTTTAAAAAATGTAATGCTAACTTTCGTGCAGGAACTTTAGAACTATAAAATAAAGTTTCTACACATTCCAGCCTAATAAAGCAGCTGGCTATGCTATTAGTGAACTCATCACTCGGAACTTTAAGTCCACTTCGGTTGAGGATATTAATATATTCGTTCGACTCACTAGAAATAGAATCTTCAACTTCTACCATAACTAAAGTGGGGCAGTACTTGCAGGATTTGAACTCCTTAGAATCCTTACTATGCAGTTTTCTAATTAAATAACCAGCAATGTATCTTACAACTTCTAGACTTTCACCTTGAATTTGCGATTCTAGAATAGAGTTTTCTAAGCAGCGTACAGCAATGTCAAATTCATGAAATGATTTACTAATGAGTACTAATCCAGTCTGCCAAAACGCGAAGAAACGTAGTTTTGTTATCACCCTGTTCAACTGCATTTCCGAGATAATTGTTGGGATGGTATCTTTGTTTGGAATTGCTAATGATCCACCAGTTATGAATAAGCGATAAAAACTTAGCTGAGGAAATTCGGTTGGGAAAATATCTCAACATAGCGACTGTAGTCTGCTCATCGAAAATAGCCAATGCCAGCGGTACTGACAGTTTATTGTTCGCCTGGGTGGATTGCTCTGTATGTTAACTTGGGGGCCATGTGCAAATGGGAATCTAGCTGATCTTTATCGTGCAAGTCAAAGAGATCTTTCCACCGACATTGACCCTTAGGCAAAGATATGATATCTTTAAAAGCATTAAAACAAAATGCTGGAAAATAAAATACTTTCCCATTTAGAAGACTGTTTCGTAAATTCTTTAATAAATGCACGTTATCGTAGAGTAAGTAAACCTTGAATCCACTGAAAGTTATTACACGGTTCATTAAGTTGTCAAGTGGATAACTTCGATGACATTCTAGTGGGGGATACTTTTTAAATAGGTTTGCAAACATGGAGACATTAACCGACAGATTATCGGTTATTATAGCACGTACCTTTAGACCAATGTCTAGACATTGTTGAAGAACAGAAACGGTTTCATCGGTTTGCCAACTAGATCTGAGGCTTACTATAGGTACTGAATGGACAATGTAAGAAACTCCTTCATCAGACTAACGACCATAAAACAAACAATCTCTGTGTATAAAACTCCTTTACTATTCATTCCTATAAGTTTGCCTTGGCTGTAAGTTACGGCTTTCTCTAATTTCATTCCATCTATTAATAATACAACATCCTTATCTATAGTCCCTTTTTCGATCAAAGCCGAAAGAGCTCGTAAGGCATCCACACCACCAGATTGGAGTTTATTTAATACCGATATTGAAGGCAATTTTACCTCCTTTAGTAATAATCGATAAGATTGAGCTGATGTGTAACGCATCATAAGAGCGAAACGGATAACGTTATGAGAATAAGGTGGTCTGCCGTATTTATCATAATGTTGCACTTTCAATACCTCTTCAAAAATATGCGAACGATTCAAGTTTCCAATGTTGCGCAAATAGGTGACAAAGTTTTCAATTTGCGTCAAATTGGTCAACTTCGCAGAGGAAGATTTCGTAAACCAAAGTGGCAATGGAACTGGTCGCTGAGCATAATCAAGTTTTACATGCAGATCGGGCGTTATTTTAATAACCTCCCAGAGTTTAGGCATCCCAGGCTCGCCATCTATTTCCAACCGATAAAGAAGTAATCTATCCTCATTTTTGTCAAACGTATAACCAGAAGGACAGCAATTGATGGTTAGGTCTGCGAAAGTTGAGACTTTATACCGGCTATTGAATTCCTTTATTTCGTCGGGTTGGTAAACTCTAGGCGTTGGCTCCTTCCGTGGCTGTTTAACAGTAGGTGTTAAAGAATCTGGTGTTCCTGGAGTCGCGATATTTGGTACTGGCGAAAGAGACCAGTCTAAAGCCACATTTCCAGCTGGTGTTATCTTAAGAAATTGCTGTTCAAAGTGATCACTGCAGATTCGCGAATGAGTTGACACCGAAAAATCTTGCCTGTTCACGAATTTAACCCATCGCTGTTTTAAATCCTCATTGCTGGGGAACATAAAGCTTGGCTTCCGAGGCTGACCTTTATACCCGGTTTTACAATTATATATACAGCATTTATTAACCATACTGAGCATTGAATTTACTGACAAAACATTTAGCAGTTTAGTCTAGGCTACTGTTGTGCGTTGTATTTGGTATTACTGTATTAGATGCCTACCCAGCAGCCCAATTACCTCCAGAGCAAATTGCAAATCTCGCTTTCTGATGCAGGTTGTAGGGTCGAGGTTAGGGTCTGAACTTACAACCTTACAAGAGCGGCGTCCCGATAAACCATAATTAAAATTGTTACCGGTACATAACCTGTAACCCTAACCTTACACTCCTACAGCCCGAAGTGGTGCTGAGGCTCTAATCTAATTAGAAGGGCATGACAATATTACTTAGGCCTATGGTTTTGGCATGACCAACTACCGGTAACTAGGTAGGTATGTATACAGACACACACAGCCTGAGACTCTGACAATGGACAATACCGACAGCGGATTATATTACAGTATTACAGTAGTAACTGCTGACCTATCTGCCTGTACCAGTAGGCCTACCCTGTACCGCATCCAGCATGAGTCAGTCAGACAGACAACAGGTAACACAATCCAAATTCTAAAACTAATGGCCTTGATTTTCGAGGCCTGATAAGGTGACCTATCAGGCCGTATAATATAGTAGGCCATGGCTAAACATATACCTTAATTTCACTAAACTTGGTACCATGGCAACTTGAGTTTTCTAGAACTTTACAATTCGATCAGGTTATAGTTCTGGTGAAACACATCGACTTCTTGAAAGTTTCATTAGTAGTTTAAATCCAAATAAACTATTATTAAAAACCTCTGTTTACATTACTTTAAATGTGGTTGATGGGGAAACCTTTAATTAAATGGTAAGGGTAGGAGTTAAGCCCAAGTCATGACACCATTTACATTATGCTCTAAATTATCATTTTCTATTTGGACATCAGTTTAGTCTGGATGTCATAGTAACTGGATTTTCTCTGTTAAACTCACTGACCTTATAGTTGATTTGAATATAGTTATAAAAAATATTCTTCAATTATGTAGGCTTTATTCGACTCCCGTTACTAAGGCGCAACTGCAATTATCTGGATCGTTTTGAATTTTATTATTACAAAATGTTCCATCTTGTGGTCCTAATAATATCACATATCAAGTTTAGGTTAATTAAATTACTCAAAACTTCTGTTTTCAGTGGTTGTAATGGAAACTGAAAAATAGAACTTCAAAAATCTCTAATTTAACATGGATTGGACATGTTAAGTACCGGTAGTCTAATCTGTAATAAATTATTGTCTTTAGGAAATATAGCTCTCGGCAAGCCAACCGGAAGTAGTTCTGTTCACAATCCTGGATGGGCTTCCAATAAAGCTGTAGATGGCAATGCCAATGGCGATATCGGAGGTAATGCCTGCTTCCATTCGGACGAGACTTCAAGTGCTGAACAATGGATGTGGGTTGATTTGGGTTTTGAGAACTTAACAATCGGTAGTGTCGTTGTGTTTAACCGGTTGGATTGCTGTTCACATCGCACGAGTGGAATCAAGGTTACTGAATATCACTAAGAAAATAAATTATTATTTATCAGCCATTATAGACTTTTTTAGAACTCTTGTAGTAAATAGTATTGCACATAGTATTTATTAATTAAGGAAACAACTCGAGAAATATTAAGCACACACTACAAATTATTATTTTCCAATTATATTATTATCAGCAGTAGAGCCTCTGTTAATTTGTGGCAGAGTGCTATTACAATGATAATACTTATGTTCAGAGGAGTCCGGACAATTGAGACCCGGCCAATTGCGACCCATGTTTTTAATTAAAAATTGTGGGTCGCAATTGTCCGGGTCGCAATTATCAATGATATACAATGATACAATGATGTTTATCAATGATATACATTAAATCTTTTTATCTGGATCCGGACTATTGCGACCCGGATAATTGCAACCCGGACAATTGCGACCCTGTTAATTGCGACCCATCAATTTTTTCTAAAATCATGGGTCGCAATTAACCGGGTCGCAATTGTCTAGGTCGCAATTGTCCTAACATGATGTTCACAAGTCCAGAGAAGTCCTGTTTCGTAAGAAATACTGGAGCTCTTTACAATGTAGAGGAGTGTTTAAATTTTTTTTCTTCTCAAGTGATCTTCGTCTTATTGTAGCCAAAGCAAGGTAAGACTTATTCTCCACGGTAGCAGAGCTTAGAAATCTGCCTTGCCGCGGCATGATTGATCATCTTTGTTGCAACAGCATAGTATGAAATCATGCTTCACACTACACCTGAGCAACAGGTATGAGGCTCTTGCATCTGAGGCGAGGGATATACACAGAAGCCGCAGAAACAGCAGCTGCAGAAACAGTTTCTGTATACTCTGAAACAAAAAAACGCACCCTGGACAGACCACAGAAATAGGAAGTACCGAGGCAATGAATCAGCTAAGGCTGCTTCTAAATCCCGCAGTAGGCAACTGTCATCAGGCATCTGACTGGCATCTGTCAGGTCAGGTATTCTAGGTCATTGATCAAGAAAACTTGCCACCTCCATGCAGCATAAAGGAGGTGCCACGTGTAGCTGCATAGACCCCTTTTACTAGGGCAAATCTGGTCCTGTAACTAGGACCCCCTTCGTTCTGGGATAAGGACGCCCTTGGTCCTGGATTAAGGACCCATATACTTGGCTGCAGGGGTATATGGCCTGACCAGGCAGATGGTGATCTACCAATGGCTGGTCAGGAGTAGAGTGTTCTCATGTCCACTCTGAGAGCACTTCACTGCGACCTGCACCTGGCACCAAGGGTACAGGGTATGACCCAGCAGATGAGCTGCAACAGCCAATGGTGGGTCATGTGCGCCAGAGTAGATATGGGTGATGGGCCTCATATCTGACTCCATTGCGACACCCACCCTGTGGAATGGCAAACCAGGGTGTTGTATTTGCCCCGAGAGCTGACTCGGCAAAAAAAGCACCCCCCAACCCCCACTATGGATTACATTAGCAATGCGGAGGTCCGGCCACTAGAGGCCAGTGGAATTACCGGACACAATCGGCCTCACAGGCGTCAGTTAACTCCTGACCGGCTGCCTGTCTCACCCCCTACTGGAGAGAGAGCAGTCAACAATTCTTTGAGTCCCTTTCCTGATGACCTTTCTGGCCCAAACCCTGGGTCACCAGGGAGGCCAGATTGTGATTGGGAGAGGGATTCTGGAGTTGGAGGCTACTCTCATGTTCCACCCCGACCAACAAAGCCATTGGTGAATCTGAGGCAAGTCACTAGACTAGCCTCAGTAAACACCCTAACACTCGGGTCCCCAATGCGACAAGGTGAGCTGACTGCCTTGGCAGATAAGCTTTCTCTTAGCGCAGTGGGTGTTCAAGAGCACCGAATGCAGACTGGACAGACTGATGAGGTTCTGATTAAGGACATGGGGGGCGGTTGGCGACTTGCCCTCGCGTCAGCAGATGATAGTGGCAATGGTGGAATTGGTCTATTGATGAATCCAACTGCACATGCAGCATTGGACAAAATAGACCAAATCTCTAACCGCATCATCCGTTGCCACTTCTCATGTTCTGGAAGACTGGCTAAGAAGTTTCCTAAGGTGGTTCTGATTGTGTGCTACTCTCCAACTAGTGTTGCCCCTGTAGAGGAGGTGGAAAATTTCTACCACAATCTACAAGCAGCTACTGATGGAGTGGATCAGCATGCACTCTTAACATTCCTGGGAGACTTTAATGCAAGTCTGCATCAATCACCTACATCGCCCTGGGTCTATAGCAATAGTGTTAACCGAAATTCTGTCCATCTTCAGGATTTTATCTCTGGAAATGGATTGTTTTCGGCTGGAACCCAGTTCAAGAAGCGAACTGGAAAGCTATGGACTCATAGTGGACCCAGTGGTCACAAGTCCCAGATAGACCATATTCTGTTTCGTAGGAAATACAGGAGCTCTATACAAGACTGTAATGCATTTACACTTCGACCCTTCTCCAGTGACCACCGCCTTATTGTGGCCAAGGTAAGACTTAGTCTGCGTGCTAGCAGAACAACGAAATCTGCCTTGCCGCGGCATGACTGGTCCTCTCTGTTGCAACAGCCAAGTGTGAGATCCAGCTTCACACTACAGCTGAGCAACAGGTATGAGGCTCTTGCCTCTGAGGCGGCAGATCACTGTGAGGGCTATACTGCCTTTACAGAAGCAGTTAAGTTAGTAGCTGCAGAAACAGTTCCTGTATACCCTCGAAACAGGAAAAGGGCCCCCTGGCCTGACAACAAAATTCAAAAGTGCCGAAATGACCTTCATAAGGCGCAGAAAGAGTCCCGACTCAAACAGACTACAGCGGCCAAGAATGCAGTTAAAGCTGCATCTAAGTCCCTGAACAGGCAGTACTCTGTTAATCTACAGGAGCTAATAAACCAACAGGTTGATGCCATCAATGATGCTGACGACAGCAGGCAATCATCTCAGGCATGGAAATCAATCAATCTGCTTACTGGGCGGAAAAGCCAACCAACCACCAAGGTTAAGGCTGAATCACCAGCCGATCGCCTCAATGGTTGGAAAGCCCACTTTGAAAAGCTCCTCAATAATGACAGGGTATTGCCTGATAACTTTATAGAAGTAAAGGTGTCTGAGTCTGTACTCCCAGATATTCCCATTGGCGATATCTCCTTTGCAGAAGCGAATGCTGCTGCAAAGAGCATTAAGACCAATCGCGCCAGTGGAGTAGATGGTGTTCCCCCTGAGGTCTTTAAAATACCTGAGTGTTTAAAGCTCATCTATCCCATCATAGTAGACATGTACCGTACAACAAGAGTCCCACAAGAAATGAAAACAAATAAGTTGGTGCCAGTTCCCAAGAAGGGCAACCTAACACTCTATGGTTCTTTTCGGGGAATCTCATTGATCTCGATTGCTGCAAAGCTATACAATAGGATTCTATTAAATCGCATCAGGGATCCCATTGAGAGACTGCTCCGTGGAAATCAGAATGGGTTCCGTAAAGGTCGTGGGACCATGGAGCCCATTTTGGCACTTAGAAGGATAATTGAAGAATTATCAAAAAAGAAAGACAGGCATCTGGCTGTTATCTTTATTGACTTCTTCAAGGCCTTTGATTCAGTCTCTCGCTCACGTATGTTCAGCATACTTTCATTATATGGGATTCCTGATGAAATTATTGCAGCAATCAGATCAGTATACGATGGTTCGACAACATTTGTATCTTCTGTTGACGGTGACACAGAACCATTTGAAGTGTTATGGGGCGTCCTCCAAGGAGACACACTTGCACCATTCTTGTTCATTATTGTGGTTGACTATGTTCTACGCATGTCCTTAGATCATCATAATGATGATGGGGTGATGATAACTCCACCTACTGGCTCCAGAAGTCGAGGAAATCCTGCCAAGTACCTAACTGATCTAGACTTTGCTGATGACTTAGGAGTACTCTCAGAATCATTAGAGGGAGCCCAACGGCTCCTCAGCTCATTAGAACATGCTGCTTCTAGTGTTGGTCTTTTTTATTAACTCCAGAAAGACCAAAATTCTGTCAGTTAACTTTGAAAGTCCTCAGCAAGTCTCTGATCGGATGAGCATAAGCTCAAAGGATGGTATGCTTGAGCATGTGGACGACTTCTGTTACCTGGGATCATGGATCCGGAAGTCTGGTGAGGACCTTCGAATATGTAAGGGAAAGGCATGGGCAGCCTTGAATAGGCTTTCCAGGATTTGGAAGTCACCGAGAATTAATCGGAAACTTAAGGTCCGATTATTTAGAGCAGCAGTAGTTCCAGTACTCCTCTACGGGAGTCCATGCTGGGCTCTAACTGCTGAGGACACCAAATCTCTGGATGGCACATTCACAAAAATGCTACGCCGGGTTCATTGTGTCAAGTACAATGCACACATCTCCAACCAGACACTATATAACATTGGAGGTGTCTCATTGGTTCCCCCAAGCTTGACACTAGAACAAAATCGCCTCCGCTTTGCAGGACATTGCTTTAGCCGTGAGGACCAGCCAGTGCATAATCTTGTACTTTGGCAGCCTCATGGAGTGAATAAGCATGGTGGACAGCCCATGACTTTCTTAAGACGCATCTTAAAGGACACTGGCCTTAAAGATGCGGATGATCTAGCAAATGTCATGGGTGATAGGGAGTTGTGGCGGTGCAATTTTGTTGACAAGCCGGCACAGCATTCTTAAAAATGCAGCTGCAATGCAGCATGCCGATCCTAGTAGTAGTAGTAGGCAACAGCCTGATAATCTACAGGAGCTTATCAATCAGCAGGTTGAGCCATCAATGATGCCGATGACAAGAGGCAATCAGCCCATGCATGGAAATCGATCAACTTGCTGACTGGATGGAAAATCCAACCAACCAAGGTTAATGCTGACATCTGGCCGTTATCATTATTATTTTTGACTTATTCAAGGCCTTCGATTAAGTCTATCGATCATATATGTTCAACATACTTGCATTATATGGGATTGCGGAGGAAATTATTCCAGCAATCAGATCATTATATGATGGTTCGATAACATTTGTGTCAATTGTTGATGGTGACACAGAACCATTCGTTTTATGTTTTATTGTGAGTCCTCCAGGGAGACGCACTTGCCCCATTCTTATTCATAATTGTGGTGGACTATATTCTACGCATGTCCTTAGATTATCATAATGATGATGGGGTGATGGTAATTCCACCTACTGGCTCCAGAAGTCGAGGAAATCCAACCAAGTGCTTACGGATCTAGACTTTGCTGATGACTTGGGAGTACTCTCAGAATCATTAAAGGGAGCTCAACGGCTCCTCAGCTCTTTACTACATGCTGCTTCTGGTGTTGGTCATTTTATTAACTCCAAGAATACCAAAATGATAACAGTTAACTACGACAGTCCACATGACATGTCTTAATGTTGAGCATAATCTCTAAGGATGGGGCGTGTAGATCAGGTGAAGACCTTCGAATTCGTAAGGGGAAGGCAAGCATGGGCTGCAAGAAATGGGATTTTTTAATTCACAAGGACTCTCAAGGATTTGTAAGTCACATATGAAACATCTGAAACTAATCGACTATTTAGAGCAACAGTAGAACCAGTACTCCTGGTTGTCCATACTGAGTTCTAACTGCTGATGTTACCTATTCTATGGATGGCACTTAAAAAATTTTTTGTTAAGCATCTCAATGTGCTGTTGCAATGCTGCATCAGGCCGATTATAGAAGCTATTACAGGTCAAATACAAACCAGATCCAATGATTTATTTTTATTAGGAATTAATTGATACAAAACTTTGTATAGAAATGCTATTTAAGTCCACTAATCAAAATTTATATAAAATTATATGTATTTTAAATTATTATACTATACAACTATATAAATGTTACACATATAACAATATAACTCATGCTATTCGGATTCTCAAAGTAATAATAGTACAAAATTAATATAAATTGAATAAATTAATACATGATTGGTCAAAGCTTATGATAAAATTGAAAAGTAAACGAAAAATACAACTCATACATCGTTGCTATTTAGTATTATTACATAATTATAGCTCTTCTCTATTTTTAAGGTCTATGCGGTTGATGCGACATATATCCAGAGCCTTCCTGGTAGCGGTGTGGAACCCTGTGGGACTCTGTCTGGTGGTGGAGTAACGTCTGTTAATTGCAATGGAAAACGTGGCCAATTCATACTGCTAATGAGTACCAATAGTCCACCTACGATAAACCTATGTGAAGTTCAAGTGTTCGCACAAATTCCTTAAAACTAGATGTATGCGGAGATGCACATCTACATCGCTGCTACATACATAGCTCTAATTGATATATGGGAATTACATTGCTGGATTTCACTAATTTATCTTACTCCTATAACGCTTTATATTACTCCTGTATGTTGTAAAGAACTCATTTAATTTCAGTTGAATTTTTAAAGCATTATTTAATGTACCATTATACCAATTATATTACAATAAAACTACTTAAAATTCGGACAGTGGAAATGAGATCCTTCCAGGCTTCCCGATTCTCCATAGTTGTCGCAATTTCCTTTCTTTCAAGTTTAGTATCCCTTTCAAACTGATATGTTATAGACGGTCGTCCACTACTACGCTTTCCATGTGTTGGTAGCCAGAAAAGTAGATCTGGTGTGACCTCGTCTTTACTTCTCCAGCAGTTTCCACTGTATCGTATCTTAATCTGAATCGTTTCTCACAAGTTCAGTATCCCTTTCAAGTTGATCTACTTTTGTTATGGCCGGTCATCCATGACTACGCTTTCCATGAGTTGTTTGCCAGACAAGTAGATCTGGTATGACCTCGTCTTTACTTCGCCAGCAGTGCCCAGGCAGTCTGTGTTCACAGAGGGTGGTTGATACAGGTGGTATTGTACCATAAAGCTTGGCGTTTGTCATGTGTTGTCTCCAGCTGATGTTTAGGGCTTTCCCTTTTAGTAGTATTGTGTAGCACCACCAAGCGGTGTTAAAGTGATTTCGTCAGTGTCCAGGTCTCACCCGCGTATAAAAGTATACTTTGCACTGTGGCTTGAAAGAACTTAGTCTTCAGGTGCTTGGAGAGGCCTGATTTCAGGATGTTATCTATTTTTGATAGAGCTACCTATGCCTTTGCTTTCCTAACTTCTATGGTTTTTATTGCTAAGATTTAATATAGCGAGCGCATTAACGAAAATTACAAGCTATTTTATAAAAAAAATTTTCATTTCTGAAAACCAAATTAAATTTAGTAAAAGTCATAGAATTTTACAACTCCAACTCTACGCCTTCAACTACGGGTATAACTTTTCGCCGTATCCGTATCCGTAAGCATTTGCCGTATCCATGCGCGTATGTAATGGATTTACTATGGAGAATATTGCGTATATGATTTTAGAGATTAGGCATTGTGGACAGTAAGAAGTACACATCACACATGCAGACTGAAGACAGGTAGGCCTACTTAAAGCTAAGTGATTTAAAGGGTGTGGCTGCCGCTACCTTTTGTCAAATAAACAATGCAGGACAGGTCCAGGATGAGTGGCAGCCGGTGTCCGCCATCCCCGGGATGCGCCAGCAGTGCTGTACCTATTAACCATAACCCTTCTTGATGCCGCTTGGAAATCTAACCAACCGTGATTTATTTTTGAACTGTTTTTCCACCAACCTGGCTATAGAATGTTGTTGGTTGCTACAGTATATGGCACTAACACAGTCTATATGACTGATAGAAGCAGCAATGAGAATGCTAAGGGAATAAACATTCGCACAGATATTGAAAACCGTCGTGCCAGTCTGTCCTTCTTTGTGAATTTATTAACATATCATATGTGTACCTTTACTTTCGCTGTTTCAGGGCCAGTATTCAGTTAACCATAGTGCCAACAAGAGTCCAACCTAGTGCCAGTTAGTCAAACCACGTGTCAGCGAGTGCAACCGGGTGCCAGTAATTAATTTAAGTCCAACCGGGCGGCCAGGTGTCAGTTAGTACAATAAAACAAGCACTGTGGCGCATCCCGGGGCTGAAGGACATCACCTTCAGCCTGTCACTCATCCTGGACATACAATGTTTATTTGCCATTAGGTAGCGGCAGCCGCACTCTGTGCGGTCAGGCGCACAGGCTGCTTCATACAGTACAATGTGAAAGAAGCCAATTTATTGCAAACCAGATATTTTTTGAATTTTTCTCAGGCGATTTGACAATGGTCGTATGGTATGTAATTAATTGTTGCAGTTAATAGCAAAGCTGGAGGTTTAAATAATTTACTGCAAATCTATAGAGTAAAACATAATTCTATTAATTCGCATCAGAGAAGCATAATTTATTTGATATAAAAAAAAAAGAAAGGCAACAGAGACAGCATCTGGCTGTTATCTTTGTTGACTTCTTCAAGGCCTTTGATTCAGTCTCTCGCTCACGTAAGTTCAGCATACTTTCATTATATGGATTCCTGGTGAAATTATTGCAGCAATTGGCTAGTTATATATTGGCTTCAGACACCCCCCACCCCCCCCCCCCCCCCCCCCCCCAATAGATAGAGGATAGATAGATCGAGATAGATCGATCAATAGATAGAGAATGCCCCTATATCCAATGCATGATTTCTACCGCTGCATCTGCCTAACCTCTGGCTACCACTCACTCCCTGAAACAGAATGCCAGAGCAGGCTTTATGGAAACGAGGCAACGTTTTAGCACCTACTCCAATGCCCAGCGAAATTCTACCTCTACACAAGTGGGTGCCAGTTCCCAAGAAGGTCAACCTAACACTCTATGGTTCTTTACAGGGAATCTCATTGATCTCGATTACTGCAAATCTATAGAGTAAAACATAATTCTATTCATTCGCATCAGAGAAGCATAATTTATTTGATATCAAAAAAAATGAAAGGCAACAGAGACAGCATCTGGCTGTTATCTTTGTTGACTTCTTCGAGGCCTTTGATTCAGTCTCTCGCTCACGTAAGTTCAGCATACTTTCATTATATGGATTCCTGGTGAAATTATTGCAGCAATTAGATAATTATACGATGGTTTGACGACATTTGTGTATACTGTTGACGGTGACACAGAATCATTCGAAGTGTTATGGGGAGTCCTCCAGGGAGTCACACTTGCACCATTCTCATCGATATTTGTGGTGGATTATATTCTACTCATGCATGTCCTTAGATGATCATAATGATGATGGGGTGATGGTAACTCCACCTACTGGCTCCAGAAGTCGTCAGAAGTACAGCCAAGTACCTAACTGTTCTTGGTCATGACTTAGAAGTACTCCCAGAATCACTAGAGGGAGCCCAATGCAACGGCTTCTTAGCTCATTAGAACAGGCTGCATGTAGTGTTGGTATTTTTGTTAACTCAATGAAGACCAACATTATTGACAGTCCTCTGGAAATTCCTGATCGTATGAGCTTAACCTCAAAGGATGGTATTCTTGAGCATGTGGATGACTTCTGTTACCGGATCCGGAAGTCAGGTGAGGTCAGGTCTGATGTGAGTTGATGTGTGACATTAGGCAGGAGTTCCAGAACTCCTCTATGGGAGTCAATGCTGGGGGCTAACAGGCGACGACACCAACTCTCTGGATGGCACATTCACAAGAATGCTACAATGCACTAACTATAAGCCAGACACCATAAGCCGATGACAGCAGGCAATCATCCCAGGCATGGAAATCGATCAAATTGCTGACTGGGCGGAAAAGACAACCAACCACCAAGGTTAAGGCAGACACACTCTCTCATTCACAGACTGATTGTTAAAGTTAAGTTAGACTATTAATTAAATTAAAATAAGTTAAAGTTAAAATAATTACACAGACTGTAATTAATGTGTATATTATTACTGTATTATGTAAAGTGTTTTTATATGCAATCACCATTCAAAATATCTATAATTATCTTTAATTATATATCACCAAATTTGAAAATAGTACCAAATTGCGTCAGTTATCTGTGATATAAAAACTCTATTTTGAAAAAATTGGAGTTTGCATCTTCGAAATTTTTCTAAAAATAACAAACAATAACTTGCTAGTAACGGTAACAGTATAGCTTCTTTATTACTCAGAACATCATGGGTTGTTTGTGTTCCCCCTACTGTGGCGAGTGTAGCTTACATACAGTGCACTACACAGCAGGTGGTAGAATAATATACATATTCAACATAGTGTTGGTATAATACTGTGTTTCCTTTGTTTGTATGTGTAAGGGAACCAAGCTATGTACTATATGGAGCAACAACCTTGAGCAAAGGGAATACACTATTCTACGAACATGATGTTAAACAAATTATTTTACATTAGTGGTTATCGATCGACATAACACTCGACAAGATGAGTTCAGCAACCTGAATATGGCGTATGTTCACGAAAATTCTGCGAAAGTGTTGAAAGTATGAACGAATGTTCAACAACTGCATTTCTAACCATGTCGGAGTGTTTGAAGGTACTAAGGTAATAATTTCGCGCTATTCTTGACCATAAATGTAAATAATATACTTACAGTACAAATAGACTTTCAACCAATTTTTTAGCCTAATAACTTTAGTTATTAGTTGCCACTTTAGTTACACTTTAGTTTTTGAAAGAATGAAGCTGAATATATCAATAATTCAATATATCAACTGGAGACGGGCATAGTGGCCCGTGAAGCAAGTCATAGGAGGCAGTACGAGTCAAGTATAAGCTTTTTGTTCTGTCTGATAATAAATTAGTGTGAGGGTAGTCCCGGTGGTGTATGATAAATTTTCTACGTATTTCAGCCACCCGGCCGTTTTCCGGAATTATTAAATAAAACACATTACATAATGTGTGGCGTGAATGGTGTCGTGTGTGGCGGGGATGTTGATGCAAGTATGAACTTGGCTATTTTAGATTCCTTATTTTACTAATTTTAAGCTCAAAACACCATTTTTATTGATAAAGTTGGTTACGTTATAATATCGGTTATCTTTCGGTCGATTTAATTAATACTAAAGGTTTGACGCCATCTAGTGCCATTATCTCCATATACAACTTGTATTATTGCCTTATTGGCTGTGCTCCTTACGGATAAGATGTATATAAATACGATTAGTTCTGTGGCTTATTCACTCTTTTCTTGTTATTGTTGAACAGAAGAGTCACATTGCCCATGGAGAGGCATTGATCTCCGGTCAGGTTTTAATCAATGGTGATTATTAAAGGTCTAAAGTCAAAGTGTTCAAAGTGTTAATAATTGAATTATAATTATTTATCGTTATATTTGATATTCTACTGATAAACTCAATTTGTTATTGTTATTTGTTTAATATATCGCCGATATTACGGAATCAAGGAAGTTTTACAAGCGCCACAACCAGGTAGGTCACTATAGCTGAGCGTTAGTGATAATCTGGACAATTGCATCAAATACATGTGTGTCGTCGTACCTCTAACTTAATAAATAATTAATATATGGCGATATTTCAGACCATCATTGTAAGCAATGGTCTTATTATTAATTACATCACGATTGAGAGTTGTCACAAATTGAATACTGTAGCGATATCAATATAATTAGACCAAAGACTTGTCACAATACGTTTCCTCTAAAGGGAAACACAGTCACCAGACTTGAGTCCTTACATAATTTATTAGTCAGACATTTGCTTGTTGTATTGTGTTGCCACACCCTCTCGGTACTGTATATCAGTTAAATATAGTAGATGATCAAATACCGTATTAGACCATGCGAAATATAGAGCAAATCAATACATCGAAGGGAGAAAGGGGAAATAAACAGATATACTAGAGCGGCCTTCGTTGAAGGTACACTAGCGCCACTCCTGCTCAGTGTATCAGACCGGACATTTAGCTTCGGACATTGTTGACTTCTTCAAGGCCTTTGATTCAGTCTCTCGCTCACGTATGTTCAGCATACTTTCATTATATGGGATTCCTGATGAAATTATTGCAGCAATCAGATCAGTATACGATGGTTCGACAACATTTGTGTCTACTGTTGACGGTGACACAGAACCATTTGAAGTGTTATGGGGCGTCCTCCAAGGAGACACCCTTGCACCATTCTTGTTCATTATTGTGGTTGACTATGTTCTACGCATGTCCTTAGATCATCACAATGATGATGGGGTGATGATAACTCCACCTACTGGCTCCAGAAGTCGAGGAAATTCTGCCAAGTACCTAACTGATCTAGACTTTGCTGATGACTTAGGAGTACTCTCAGAATCATTAGAGGGAGCCCAGCGGCTCCTCAGCTCATTAGAACATGCTGCTTCTAGTGTTGGTCTTTTTATTAACTCCAGAAAGACCAAAATTCTGACAGTTAACTTTGAAAGTCCTCAGCAAGTGTCTGATCGGATGAGCATAAGCTCAAAGGATGGTATGCTTGAGCATGTGGACGACTTCTGTTACCTGGAATCATGGATCCGGAAGTCAGGTGAGGACCTTCGAATACGTAAGGGAAAGGCATGGGCAGCCTTGAATAGGCTTTCCAGGATTTGGAAGTCACCTAGAATTAATCGGAAACTTAAGGTCCGATTACTTAGAGCAGCAGTAGTTCCAGTACTCCTCTACGGGAGTCCATGCTGGGCTCTAACTGCTGAGGACACCAAATCTCTGGATGGCACATTCACAAGAATGCTACGCCGGGTACATTGTGTCAAGTACAATGCACACATCTCCAACCAGACACTATATAACATTGGAGGTGTCTCATTGGTTCCCCCAAGCTTGACACTAGAACAAAATCGCCTCCGCTTTGCAGGACATTGCTTTCGCCGTGAGGACCAGCCAGTGCATAATCTTGTACTTTGGCAGCCTCATGGAGTGAATAAGCATGGTGGACAGCCCATGACTTTCTTGAGACGCATCTTAAAGGACACTGGCCTTAAAGATGCGGATGATCTAGCAAATGTCATGGGTGATAGGGAGTTGTGGCGGTGCAATTTTGTTGACAGGCCGGCACAGCATTCTTAAAAATGCAGCTGCAATGCAGCATGCCGATCCTAGTAGTAGTAGTAGTATGCTTGAGCATGTGAATGACTTCTGTTACCTGGGATCATGGATCCAGAAATCAGGTGAGGACCTTCGAATACGTAAGGGAAAGGCATGGGCAGCCTTGAATAGGCTTTCCAGGATTTGGAAGTCACCGAGAATTAATCAGAAACTTAAGGTCCGATTATATAGAGCAGCAGTAGTTCCAGTACTCCTCTATGGGAGTCCATGCTGGGCTCTAACTGCTGAGGACACCAAATCTCTGGATGACACATTCACAAGAATGCTACGCCTTTTACAACCCGGCGGCGAACACCCTCATAGCCCAATTGAATACCTTCACAATGAATACGTCGTTCAGTAAGACGTCATTTTGGCATATCCGTTATTTAAATACTTGGATCATGGATGCGGGAATCAGATGAAAACGGATACAAGTAGAAGGCATGGCCATTGAATGGTTTGTCCAGGATTTGGGAGTCCCATAGAATAAATCGTAATTTCAAGGTTGGGTTGTTTAGATAGAGCATTGGTAGAACCAGTACTACAATATGGGAGTCCATGCTTGGCTTTAAATTCTGGAGACAACAATAAACTAAAGTCAGTAGAGCAGGATACAATTTTGTCAGTAATCAGATGTTATTTGAGTCGATTTTCCTCTGGAGAGGGAGGAATTTGGTTTGCATTGAATGTCGCCCCTCTATCGAAATTGCTCAGGACACGAAATCACTGTATGACACATACAAAATTAGGCTATGTTGTGTTCACTGTGTCAATTACAACGCACACTTATACAAGGCCCTATACAAAATTTTTAATTAATTAATGATCTTTAAAATTATCTTATAAATTAATTATCTTTTCTGGCTATCAAGACAAGGTAGGGATGGTCTTGGAATGTTAGTGCACGAGAGACGTTAGTGGACTAACTTGAAAGGGATACACTGGAGTTGAAAGCAACGAAATTGAGCTTACTATGGAGAATCGGGAAGCCTGGAAGGATCTCATTTCCACCTACCTTCACCTCGCTCGACCTAGTAGTATTAATAGATTTGTAAAATACCACTATCCCTATGCACACGTGCATATGTTAGTTTTATTTATAGTTTCAAAATATATAATGTCTTAAATAGTAAATGAATGAGCATGTTTTAATCAAATTCCCTGATATTGTAGAACTGGATTTTCATTACTGGATTATCATTTGAGGGAACAATAGGGGAACTATACACCTGAGTGGATGATTTGAGTTGCAAATATCTGAAACAAATTTTTCGGAGGGGGATAAACGTAACCCTACATACATATACGCCTATAATTATACCTACACCTCCTCCTGTGGTGGGGTGCCCATAGCCCCCCCCCCCCCCCCCACCCATCACCTCTTGCCTCGCCCCCATGTTCCCTTCCAGTCGACGCATTAGTTCTACCCTCTCTGGGTTCATTCACCCTCGCTCCTCACTGCGCAACTGTGTGGCCTTGTAGGCTCTCACCAGGCAAATTGCCTCTTTCCCCTACGTTTGTATTAATTGCACCGCTAATAGTCTCACCCTGTTGGTTTGCTATGTTATTAATTATATTATTTTGATTAATCCCGCCGGGGTTATTTATTATATTATTATTTGGAATATTATTTAAATTATTTAAGTTATTTTGATCTACATTATTTGTACATTATGGTACTATTAATATTAACTTCATTAAACGTATTGTTTTTACCCCCCCCCCCCCCCCCCCCCCCGCCCATCCGGTCACACGAGTCTTGGGTCTGTCACCCGGTACCTGTAAGTGGGGTATTAACAAAGGTTTCCATCACCTCTGGTTCCTCATAAATACTACCCAAACCAGCCTCACTTTCCGATAAACCCATTTTTGCCAGTTCTAATCGGCGTTTCTGTTTCGCTTGGTATTGCATTAACCCCCTCAACCGGGTATGCATATCATCCCGCATGCATTTACCCGCTCTTTCTCTCTCTCTATCCTCCCTGATACTCTTGTCAGCTAACTCAGCCTCCCTCGCAATCCCCTCAGCTCTCCTTGCCTCATGCTCTTTGCGCTCGTTTGTTTCTCTCGCCTCTCGCTCGTTGCAATCGTTCGCCTGTCTTTCCTCCCGCTCTTTACACTCACTCATTTCCCTCTCCTTGCACTCTCTATAGTTTCTCGCCACCCTCTCGGCCCTCTCTTTACACTCTCTTGCTAATTCCCTCCCCCTCTCTAGTAGCGCAGTCCCCTCATCCAACTGCCTCTCTAGTTCCTTTTGATCCAGCGCAACAATATCTAATTGACACGCCAGATCTATCTCTAACACCCTTCTTGCTTTCGCGGAGGATGTAGCGGACTTTTCGGTTGCGACGGACTCCCGTCGCCTGTCCGTCATACTAATTTTCCCCCATTTGCTGGAGTTCCTACTAACCGATGATACCGAATCTTCGGGGTTAACCTCGGATTCGCTGTCATGAGGATCAGCCCATCCCAGATAAGGCCCTACGTACACAATACTGGCCTCCACCACCTCGGATCGCCACAATTCAAACAGTTATGTGGCGACCCCCCTCGCCCTCTCACTTGCCAGTTACCCCTGTCCAAATCAGACTAGATAGCAAAAGTGTTTGTTCCACTCACCTAGCCTTTGGTATAATTTGGGCTGGTCTACCTTTCTCCCCTCCCTAGCGTCCTTCAACAACCTCTTCGCAGCGTTGTATCCCCGTCGCAGGCAATCACTCATCTCGACGTCTTCCTCGTTGACTTTACCTTCCCTCCTCGTCCGGCGCCATACTGTCAGCCTCACCGTCGCCGTTATGGTGGACCATTTGCCACCCTCAGCCAGTGGTTGGCTGGCGACTTCGGTACCTCGTCTGCCGCTGGGATCTCGCGTCGACTCAGCCGCCAACTCGGCCGCCATCCTCTTGGATGTCCGGATTGTCCCTCGCTGGCAAGTCCAATGTGGCGGGCAGGTACCGGCTCATCGCGGCCTATCGAATCGTTTGGTCTCTATCGCTCGGGGTCAATGGCGGTGTTTCTCCCCTCTGTGGGACTTGGGGCGTATGTTCGCTCATCGTTGTCCTTCGTTGTGCTCACAGTTTATGGAGTAGATGGTAACTTCAACTGGTTGCGTCATTGGCAGTTTTGACTGTGACGGGGCTGACGAAGTTGGCAGTATCAGCTCCCGACCGGTATGTGAGTTGTACGCATTACCGCCTCCCTGAGCTGCTGAGCTGTCGATCTGTACTAATAGGCCGAAGGCCATTGGAAATAACTGAGTGACTGAATAACTAAATGTTAATAATGCAGAAATGGCAGTAATCGATAATAGCACAGTCTGAATATAA
>JAUCBJ010002934.1:0-39624 GCA_032718475.1 Nemertoderma westbladi | reverse complement strand
ACTTGAGTTGTTTATATATTTGCGTTCAGCTACAATCTCTTTTTCTTCACCGACATTTTTCTTATTATAAACAATATCGGCAATATCCCAACACAGTAAATCTTTCATAAGAATAAACGACTCTTCATAATATTCTAAGATGATTATATGGTCGAAATCCTTGTCTATTTCGCGAATTATATTCTCTATTTCAGAAACGTTGTTTTCGTTTTCCAGAATATATCCAAACTCGTTCAGCATTGGGTTCACAAAGAGACGGCTGTTGAACCAAACTTCCTCGGGGTGTTTCAAATAGGTATCGATTAAGGATTCCTTGGGTCCATTTGCTGTTATTTCAAACCTAATGTTGGAGTGAATATCACCAAAAAATCGCAGATTTTTGAGATGTTTCTACGAATTAGCGAAAAAAAATATTAGATTTTGAGAATTATTACGACTTCATAACCCTAAGTCCTTTTTAAATAACTTAATAAATAATTTGGATTTGATTTGTGTTAATACGATGGGTGTACCATTTTTAGGAGATCACAACTGCCTGATCGGATCGGATCAATTGGTTCAGAACTTAATAATAATTTATACCATTTATCTATGATGATGATGACGGATTTTCATACCGATGGGAGGGATATTCAATAAAAAGTTACAAAACCATTTACTCCATTAAATGATTATAAAATAACATTGCTGCTTCCTCTGGCTGGTTAGTGGCTTGACTTATGGAAATTGTGCTTTTTCACTTTAACATAAAAATAACTAAGGGGATGGGTTTGGATCTAATCAATAGTTTTCCCAGAGACGGGGGAGGGGGGGGGGGGGGGGTTGTTTGTGTCTCTGTGGGCCAGATTGTAAAATAGGATGTGAACTGCAAACCTCATTAATAAAACTTTAGTATTTGGGGTTTGCTGGAAATTTTTTTCAAAACTGTTTTAATCGGCCTCTCGATTGACAACGCCTTTAAATTTAACGACATGCCAACTTTAACACCACAAAAATAGACATGGTACGCAGTCTAACTGAAAAAATTTAACATCTTGACGATTCAAAGTTTGGGATTGTTTTATTCCAATTTTGTCAATCAAAATTTCCACTTTTATGATTTTAAAGTCATTCCATTTGATTACTTAGGATTACAATGAAATCCAAAGCATATATTATAGGCCTTCTGAATCGCAGCCACGAAACATTAAAAATGGTGATAAGGACCTACAGAGCTTTTAGTATCTTTAATATAGACCACCTATTTGTAATTTTAAATTATTATTTGATGAAGCGACTCTAAATGACAAGCACTCCACTTACTGAAAGTAAGGGTATTCTAAATATGACGTCATTATGGTGCCTGGATCCCTAATATTAGAAATGAACTTAGTTCCAGTTGGCATGATGTTCTTAATATTTTTGTTGTACCTCAGATGAAGGAACGATACATTTGGATGCCGCGTGTAAACATTGAGATTTTTCTCCCACCAGTAGGTCCACATCCGCGGAGTGCCGCTGAGTTTAACCCCCTTGCTAGGCATCGCCGGTATTAATTTATTCCAGAATGCGTGTTTGGTAAACATGGAGACAGTTGATGAAGAGCCTGTTTTGTGAGTTTTTAACCAAAATATATTCATCACTCGTTCTTGACATGTTTTAAAAGTCGCATCATTCTCCTAATATAACGGGTGACGTACCTCGAAGTTTTTTATACTAAAATGAAGTCTATTTGGTATTGAGATGAATCCAACCAAAATCAGTAGAGTAGTAGCAAACAACACGATTCTTGACAAATGTTTCATTCTGCATTATTATACGATAATGCAGTTAGATAATAATGTTACTGTAGTAACCGAATAGCCTACCCGTACAGTATAATATGATATATCAATGATGTAATGTAAATGGTTTTGTTCAGAAATGAAAAAAATGAGAAAGAAGAAAAATGAGAGGTGGCTGAACTGGTTAGCGCTACTGATGAGGCCTGATAGGTCGAAACGTACGTAGAGCACTGGTTCAACCCCCGGTGACGCGCTGTCTCATTTTTTCCGCTTCTGAACAAAACCATTTACATTACATCATTAATTACAGTTGCAACAGCTCATATCCAATTTATTTAATGATATATCAAGCTATAATGATACATTATAACAAGGACAAGTGTTTGCCCCGACTCCCGACCGTTCGACTGGTTTAGTGTGGTCTGTTACGCGCCACCCTCATGGTTGCTATTCCGTGGTTGATGGACTTACTTTGGCTTTAGGGACGGTAGATAAAATAGAGTTTATTAGTCTGAGTTTATTGTGACTATTGATGTTGGATTGCAGTGATACCAGTAGCCTATTGGCTGTGTCCAGTGTGCAGCACTGGACAAAATAGACCAAATCTCTAACCGCATCATCCGTTGCCACTTCTCATGTTCTGGAAGACTGGCTAAGAAGTTTCCTAAGGTGGTTCTGATTGTGTGCTACTCTCCAACTAGTGTTGCCCCTGTAGAGTAGGTGAAAAATTTCTACCAGAATCTACAAGCAGCTACTGATGGAGTGGATCAGCATGCATTCTTAACATTCCTGGGAGACTTTAATGCAAGTCTGCATCAATCACCTACATCGCCCTGGGTCTATAGCAATAGTGTTAACCGAAATTCCGTCCATCTACAGGATTTTATCTCTGGAAATGGATTGTTTTCGGCTGGAACCCAGTTCAAGAAGCGAACTGGAAAGCTATGGACTCATAGTGGACCCAGTGGTCACAAGTCCCAAATAGACCATATCCTGTTTCGTAGGAAATACAGAAGCTCTATACAAGACTGTAATGCATTTACACTACGACCCTTCTCCAGTGATCACCGCCTTATTGTGGCCAAGGTAAGACTTAGCCTGCGTGCTAGCAGAACAACTAAATCTGCCTTGCCGCGGTATGACTGGTCCTCTCTGTTGCAACAGCCAAGTGTGAGATCCAGCTTCACACTACAGCTGAGCAACAGGTATGAGGTTCTTGCCTCTGAGGCGGCAGATCACTGTGAGGGCTATACTGCCTTCACAGAGGCAGTTAAGTTAGCAGCTGCAGAAACAGTTCCTGTATACCCTCGAAACAGGAAACGGGCCCCCTGGACTGACAACAAAATTCAGAAGTGCCGAAATGACCTCTACAAGGCGCAGAAAGAGTCCCGACTCAAACAGACTACAGCGGCAAAGAATGCAGTTAAGGCTGCATCTAGGTCCCTGAACAGGCAGCACTATGTTAATTTACAGGAGCTAATAAACCAACAGGTTGATGCTATCAATGATGCTGGCGACAGCAGGCAATCATCCCAGGCATGGAGATCGATCAACTTGCTTGCTGGTCGAAAAAGCCAACCAACCACCAAGGTTAAGGCTGAATCACCAGCCGATCGCCTCAATGGTTGGAAGGCCCACCTTGAAAAGCTCCTCAAAAATGACAGGGTATTGGGTGATAACTTTAGAGAAGTAAAAGTGTCTGAGTCTGTACTCCCAGATATTCCCATTGGTGATATCTCCTTTGCAGAAGTGAAGGCTGCTGCAAAGAGCATTAAGACCAATCGTGTCAGTGGAGTAGATGGTGTTCCCCCTGAGGTCTTTAAAATACCTGAGTGTTTAAAGCTCATCTATCCCATCATAGTAGACATGTACCGTACAACAAAAGTCCCACAAGAAATGAAAACAAATAAGTTGGTGCCAGTTCCCAAGAAGGGCAACCTAACACTCTATGGTTCTTTTCGGGGAATCTCATTGATCTCGATTGCTGCAAAGCTATACAATAGAATTCTATTAAATCGCATCAGGGATCCCATTGAGAGACTGCTCCGTGGAAATCAGAATGGGTTCCGTAAAGGTCGTGGGACCATGGAGCCCATTTTGGCACAATTTGGCATAATTGAAGAGTTATCAAAAAAGAAAGACAGGCATCTGGCTGTTATATTTGTTGACTTCAATCAAGGCCTTTGATTCAGTTTCTCGCTCACGTATGTTCAGCATACTTTAATTATATGGGATTCCTGATGAAATTATTGCAGCAATCAGATCAGTATACGATGGTTCGACAACATTTGTGTCTACTGTTGACGGTGACACAGAACCAGTTTTATGGGGCGTCCTCCAGGGAGACACACTTGCACCATTCTTGTTCATAATTATTGTTGACTATGTTCTACGCATGTCCTTAGATCATCATAATGATGATGGGGTGATGATAACTCCACCTACTGGCTCCAGAAGTCGAGGAAATCCTGCCAAGTACCTAACTGATCTAGACTTTGCTGATGACTTAAGAGTACTCTCAGAGAATCACTAGAGGGAGCCCAACGGCTCCTCAGCTCATTAGAACATGCTGCTTCCAGTGTTGGTGTTTTTATTAACTCCAGAAAGACCAAACTTTTGACAGTTAACTTTGAAAGTCCTCAGCAAGTCTCTGATCGGATGAGCATAAGCTCAAAAGATGGTATGCTTGAACATGTGGATGACTTCTGTTACCTGGGATCATGGATCCGGAAGGCAGGTGAGGACCTTCGAATACGTAAGGGAAAGGCATGGGCAGCCTTGAATAGGCTTTCCAGGATTTGGAAGTCACCGAGAATTAATCGGAAACTTAAGGTCCGGTTATTTAGAGCAGCAGTAGTTCCAGTACTCCTCTATGGGAGTCCATGCTGGGCTCTAACTGCTGAGGACACCAAATCTCTGGATGGCACATTCACAAGAATGCTACGCCGGGTTCATTGTGTCAAGTACAATGCACACATCTCCAACCAGACGCCTATATAACATTGGAGGTGTCTCATTGGATCCCCCAAGCTTGACACTAGAACAAAATCGCCTCCGCTTTGCAGGACATTGCTTTCGCCGTGAGGACCAACCAGTGCATAATCTTGTACTTTGGCAGCCTCATGGAGTGAATAAGCATGGTAGACAGCCCATGACTTTCTTGAGACGCATCTTAAAGGACACTGGCCTTGAAGATGCGGATGATCTAGCAAATGTCATGGGTGATAGGGAGTTGTGGCGGTGCAATTTTGTCGATAAGCCGGCACAGCATTCTTAAAAATGCAGCTGCAATGCAGCATGCCGATCCTAGTAGTAGTAGTAGTAGTGGCTGTGACGGGATCCTAAGGTCCCGACTGGGTTAGATTTGTACGCGTCACCGTTCTGCTGGGCAGTTGTACTGGGTTTGGCTGAAGGCCATCGGGGAAAAACAATAGAGTTTCTGATTCTCAATGTTTATACTCCAAGCAATAATAGCACAATCGGTAAATCAGTGATCACGGTAGATCGGTAACAGCAGAAAATACACAGTAATATATGATGTTAGTGGCGGTGACGGTCATAAACTATGACCAGTCTGCAACTGAGTAACTAATGAACTGACCGGTAAATCAGTAATGCAGAATAATAAATGATTAACACACACGGATATTGATTTCACCTCTTACAGTACTTGGCCCTCTGTACCCAGTGGATGCTTTCCTATCCCTAATCACGTGCTTCCCTCCCCGCTATTGGCTAATATACTAATTGTCACTTTGGCATTCCCTGTGAGTGTTTCCCCCCGCTGCTAGCCTCTACTAGCTGTATTCCCTCTGAGGTGGTTTGACCTCTCACCTCTCTCTGTGGCTTTAGGGCTTGTGTCGCCCCCCCCCCCCCCCCAATGTTGGTTATGAGGCGAGATTAATATTGGTAATCTCGTATCCCCAATGTATTTGTAAAAATGCCACTGGTCCCATTTTCTGGTGGGTAATGAAGTGGAATTGAATCCGCTTACACTCCCCCCCATGCTATCTTCCCAGTGAGAAGATAGCATCAACCTTAAGTGCGCTTCAATTCCGCTGGAACCCAATCTAATATTGGGTGTGGGGTGGAGTTCTTTTCTCTGGGTCGGCTTTCCAACCGCCCCCCCTGGGTATGTTATTACTACCCCTCCTTGGTGCAATCGCGAGCTATGTTGCACCAAGGTATCTGACGTCTCTGTTTGAGACAATTGTGCTCTCTCTTCACACAATTTTCTACATCCTCACTCTAATCTCACTCTCGGACATCTCTGTCCCTTACTCTCTCTCTCACGGACCTCGTTGTCCCTTACTCTCTCTCTTACAGCTCGCTCCCCACACTTGAATTGCACTCCTCTCACTTCTACGCATGTCAACACCTCCTCTCCATACTTCTCCCGTTCTCCTATACTCAACCCACACTTGTTTTACTCCACTCACCCCTGACGAGCCTCACCCTCCCCTTTCGTGCCGTCGCACTCAAGAAGCGTGATTCGTCTGGTGTCTCGTCCTCCTGTCATAGTTAATTGGTCCCCAATCCCAGTAGCTAGTTGGAAAAGGATATATATGACTTACTTACTGACTTATGATATAGTACTTACTTTGATTATATATTCATATTAATTATATTGATTATCTACATACGTACATACTAATTGCACTTAATTATTTGAACTTAGGAGTTCGTATTTATTCCCACATGTGGTGCCTTCCAGGCACGCCCACATCTCCCCCTCTGGGTTCTAGTTCGCTCCTCCCGTCTTCGGGAACCATCTTAGTTCTTTCCCCCTGTCATCGTCTTGTCTGGGCCGCTTCCTTCCCTCTGGCTTGTCCTCTCTGAGACTCCTCATTCTCGCCGTTACCGCCTTGCTAATCCCCGTGGTCGATTATTTGGGCATTGGTGTTATCAACTCCCAGTAACGCTTTGCAGGTGGCCCTGCCGAGTGCCCCTTCTGCTTCCCCCTGGTAGCGTCCCACAAGATCATTCGTTTGCGGCACGTGCTCCGCCAGAAAATCCCTGAACTCGCCTCTGTTTTCTGGCGTCCATCTATCCAAGTACCTCTGCGTGTTGACTCCTCCATATGATGCCTCTGTCGCTACCTCCTGGTATGTGAATGGCAGTCTCCTTTTGATAATCTCCTCATGGGCTTCCGGATTGATGTTGAAGAAACCCCACCGGAACTCCTGGGCCTTCATCCTCTGCCGCGTCATAACGCCGACGTCGGCCCACTCCTCAAAGATCTTGAACTTCTCTTCATCGTCCATCCAATCGCACTGCCGCCCATAGTGTCACACTTACACTTAGGGTTACACTTTGAGCAGCGGTTATACAGCCTCGGACATGCTCCCATCCTATGGGTCGACTCGCGACAGTAGAGGCAGCTCGTCCCCTTCTGAAATCAATACAAACAGCTCTTTTCCTGGTGAGTTAGCCTCCCGCAGTAGTCACAGCTGTGTATCAACGCATCCCGCCCCAAGTCATCTTTTGCCCCGAGCGGTCTCCTAGGTCTGTGGAGCCGTTGGTAGGCAAACTTCTGGACATTAAGGTCTCTACCAATATCCACATCCTCCTCCCGTCTCGGCATCGTCTCCCCAAACACTACCCGTGGTGCCGTTCCCGGCTGCTCGCCCAACCTGATGATGCTCCCGGCGAAATCCATCGCCGGGTCCGCTTGGTCGTGCACCCAGGTCCGCTTGCCGGGTTTGTCCCAGAAGGCCCTCGCCCCGCTGGCCATCACCACTCTCCCGCCCACCCAGTCCATATCTGAGTGGCCGATCCTCTCGATAGGTGGCATCTCCCCAAACTAGTCATCATCTTCCTCCCTCGCTGGGAGTGGATCCAGACCCGGTATCCCGATAGATCCACTGTGCCCCTTTCCACCTTGGCTTCCACCCATAACTTTCCACCCTTCCTGCTCCCTTGGTCTCTTTCTTGCGAAATCGACCCCACAGAGCCCACTGGCATGGGCATCACTTGCAATCCCGATTTCGACTGTTTCGGCGATCCTTCCATCCATCCCAGTTCCTCCCCCAGAAACTCGCCCGAGCTCCCTGATTCCCACCTTAGCTCGTCCAAGTCCTGGGCTTCGAACCCGACGGCATTAGTCCTCTCCCCTTATGTCCGCCTCTCTCTCGTCTGCTTCCCTCCTTTCTCGCCTGGCGATTTCTTCCAGCCTCTTCTCCTCGAGTCTATCCGCTTCCAGCTTCTCCCATCTCTTGTATGGTGTATCCACCTCTCTGTCTACTAGTTGCCGGCTATCGTAGTACACCGACTCTCCCTTCAGCCCTGAAGGCCACCTTAAAGGCCCTTCTGTAGTTCAGAGGTGTTCCTGATAGCAGAAACGCCATTGGCTCTCTTCCGATAACCACGGCCATGAATAGGTTTAGTAAACCAATCATTATCCAATCCTCCTGTAGGATATATCTCTTCTGATATATCTTTATAGCTCCCCTTCAGAACTGATACACCTCCTGTTTCCCTGGCCTCGCTCCCCATTTCAGCGAGTTCGCCAGCTCCGCTCCGTACTCCTCCCGGAACTTACCCCAGTCCATCGGCTTGTGGCAGACGAGCCCCATGAGCTGACCCATCGCCACTGCTCCGCAATGTCCTGTGTTCTCTACCAATCCCAACCCGTCTGGCCCCGTCATGCCCATATAGACCGCTTGCATGTCCAGGAGGTTGGAGGTGTCTGGTCCAATGATCCTCTCCGCATCGTCACGGATCGCTGATCCCACATTTACCGTAGTCTTCTCCCTCACTACTTATTTGTTCAGTAATGGCCTATCTCCCAGAAACCTTAATTTTATCCTGTAATTTTACGTATACGTCCCCCAAAGTGCCAATTTTCCTAAATTTCACAAATCTGTCCGTTACTTTAATTATGATTCTAGAATCCCTACTGTTACCATAATTTATTAAATTTTGCTCCTAATACTACTTTTATTCTCTCTTAGTGTGCTATTATCGGTTATGGCGGGTTATTTCTACTTAGATAACCCCTGTAGTTTGTGTAACGGGAAAACTAGCTATTTTCTACTGTGCTAGTTTCGTACCAGGCAACTTCCTGGCCCTGTATCAAACATCCTAAACTTACTCTATGGGCTGTTCGGCCTACACGGGCTATCCTGCTGTACCCACGTGCCCCCCTCTCCCTTTTGTGGCGCTCTCAATGCCCACAGCCTCTACAGTACTACGTACCCTACTACTAGCCATATGGTATACCTATATACCATACTCTTTACTCTCTTACTACTAACTCTACTAACCCTATTTTCTAACTCTTACGGTACTATGTACCCTACTACAACTCACGTGGTATGTCTATATACCACACTCCCTATACCACACTCACTAACTCTTATGGTACTATGTACCCTCCTACTACGGTACTATGCACCCTGCCACTACTCTCGTGGTATGTTTATATACCACACTCCCTAACTTTCTACTAACGGTACTATGTACCCTACTACTCCGGTACTATGTACACCGCTACTACTCACGTGGTATGTCAATTTACCACACTCCCTAACTTCTAACTAGTGCTACGTACTATCTAACTATCCACTACTATTACTTTCTAACTTTCTGCTATCTGACTTCTTATTTTATTATTATTATTTTGCTTATTATTTTTTTTATATTTTGTGTGGGAAGCCCTCATTCGCCCTCATTCCCACCCCCCTCAGTCCAACATATTGGACGACTAAACTCTAAGGTGCTCCTTCCAATAGGCAGCACTTTCCCACAGCCCTCCTGTAGGTCTTCCTATCTTTGGCTCCAATCTTGCCTCATATTCTCACTTCCACCGACCGGATTCTTCCGTCCTCATCAGGGTAAGTATCTACCACTCTCGCTAGTCTCCATAGGTTATTGATAACTGTGTCGTCAGTGATGATTACCAAGTCACCCTTCTTCAACTCCCTATTGGTGTTTCTCCACTTACTTATCCTATGCAACGTCGGAAGATATTCTTCTACCCATCTCCTCTAATACTCCGCACTTATTGCCTTGGCGACTTTCCAACGTTGACGGGAGTGTATGTCATCTGGGTCAACACCCCGTATGTCGATCGCCGCCGGCCTCTCCATTAGAAAATGTCCTGGTGTTAGCACGTCCAGTGATTCCGGGTCGTCATTCCCTGGATATAGCAGTCTGCTATTAATGATTCCCTCGCTCTTGGCTAACACCGTTCTTAGTATGTCCTCCATGACCATGTGGTTGTTCATCAGCTTGGTCATTAAATGCTTGGAACTTCCGACTAGTCTCTCTACACACCCTAACATATGTGGCACGTATGGTGTTCTTCCCATTTCACTTGCCGTTTTCTCATAGCCGCCCTGACATCTTCTCCCTCTAGGATGTTGAAGGCCACGGCCAATTCGTTTTCCGCTCCCACGAAGTTGGTCCCGTTATCTGAATATATCACCTTGATTGTTCCCCCTTTGTGGCTTACAAATCTTTCTAAGGCATTAATAAATGCCGATGCCATAGCGTCCTGCGCAAGTTCTATTCCCACCGCTCTTGTGTTGTTGCAGATGAAGATAATGCAGTAGCGTTTCTCCGTGAGCCGCATCACCTTTATCTTAATCGGCCCGAACATGTCCAAGCCGCAGTGCGTGAATGGTGGGTCGTGTTGTCTCACTCTATTGGCCGGTAATGGCGCCATCTCCTGTACGGCCCTCTCCTTTCTCGTCCGTCGGCAGGTCTGGCACTGCCCCACTACCGCCTTCACCTTCTTCCTAAGTTGGGATAACTAAGCTGTTGTTATACACCACTCTGGAATTCATTACCAGAATCCCGGCGTTGTTCAACTGCGGGGACAGCGCGTTGAGTTTGCTGTCTCGACGAAGGTGTTGTTGCTTGCTGACCCTGTCCACTACGTCGGCATACTTCTTTCCTTGCTCGTATCGTATTACGGCTTTAGCCGCTCCTCCCAAATCGAAGGTTGGTTTCCTTTTGGCATCCTTGCCAACTCCCCAAAGGAAATCCCCGTAGGCCCTCCAATACGCTACCAACTTCTTAGTTATATACCAGCTGGAGCTGTAACTGAGCAACCTGTCCGTAGGATTATCGCATGGTTCTTCTGATTTCGGTGGCACTTCCTTGATCTCCCTCACCATCTGGCTGTTTATCTCTTCCCCTTCTGAATCCCCCCCCCCCCCCCCTCCTCTTCTGCTACTACTTCCTCTGAGCCCAGGTCCACCTTCCTCATTGGTGGCCAGGCTGATCTATCATTCAGGAAGTGTGGCCCGTGCTACCATAACTCTTCCTTCTTTGAGAAAGTGTGGCGTGCCACGCCCCTCGATAACAGATCTGCTGGATTGTCGTCGGTAGGGCAGTAATGCCACCTTTCTAGGTCAGTCGTCGCCCTTATCTCATCTACCCTATTCGCGACGAATATAGGGTATCTCGCCTTCTCGTTATGTAGCCACCCTAGTGCTACCATGGAGTCCGTCCAGTAGTGTGTCTCCACTATGTTGGGTATAGTGTCCATCAAGTAAGCTGTGGCCCTTACTCCTAACCTCGCAGCTGTCAGCTCGAGTTTCGGGACTGACGCTGAATCTGGTGGCGTCGACTTCGCTTTACTAAATGCAAGTCTGGGCTTATGAGTCCCCTCTCGCTGTACCAAATAAAGTGCTGCTCCATATGCTTCCAAAGATGCATCGGAAAACATGTGTAGATCCAGGTCCGTCATGTCTCCGTCCGGGAAATACAAGCGTGGCATGCTGTACGTCCCCATCTGCTCTAGACTCCCCGTCCACTTACTCCACTGTTTACTTATTTCTTCCGGGACCTCTGTATCCCACTCATCCTTTAACTTGTATACTTTCTTTAGTATCTGTTTCCCCATGACTAACAATGGGGATGCTAGGCCTAGGGGATCGTATATCCTTGCTATGTATGATACATAGCCCCGCTTAGTGTGGATCTCTGCACCCTCTTGGCTCAGTTGATACTCCAACTCGTCCGTCTCACGGTTCCACACGATCCCTAGCACCTTCTGCTGAGACTCCACTCTCTTGTTCGCCATATCCTGTCCCTTTGCTGTTGTGGGGTTGTCCATGGTCGACTCTGATCGTTTGTCTTCTATGGCCTTCATGAACTGGAACTTAGTAAGGTTGAACCTGGATCCTTTTAGGATGTCGCGAACCTCGCGCCCTATCTCCAGTATTTCTTCAACCGTGTTTCCAGATCCCATCCCATCGTCTACATAGAAACCGCGTCGAATCATGTCGATCGCCTTTGCACTATACTCTCCTTCTTTGCCCTCTACCGTATCTCTCACAGCCATAGTCGTTGTAAATGAGGACGACTTGGCCCCCATGTTTTGCACCGCCATTTTGTACATCGGTATCGCAGATGGTTCTTCGTCGCCATTGTACCATAGGAAGCGCTGTCTTCTTCCGTCACACGGACTTGGTTGAACATGCCTTCAATGTCGCACATGAAGGTGTGCCCCTCATTTCTAAATCTCAACAGGACCTCTATCCCCGAGTTAAAGATGTTGGGGCCCTCCAGCAGATAGTCGTTTAGGCTCTTGCCATTTGTTTTGGCCGATGCGTCGACCACCATCCGCAGTTTACCCTTCTTTGGGTCTAAGGCCACGTGCAGTGGCAGATAGTAGGTTCTGTCCGTGTTTGGCTCGTCGACCGGAAACTCCACGGCCCATCCCTTCTCAACGTATTTCCTGATCATCCTGTGGATGTACTCGTCCTTCTCGGGGCTCCATCTGAGTGTCTGCTTCAGTTTGCGAAACCTCGTGAGTACCATCCCTTTGTTATCTGGCAACGGTAGTTTTGGTTGTTTCCACACCATTCCTATGGTATACCGTCCCCCCTCGCACTTCATCGATTCCTTTACACTCTCTATAGCTTGTTTATCTTCTACCGAGGTTCCGACCCTGGCCTCCTTCATTCCTTCGAAGTCCTGCTTCAGCAGCCTCTTAAGCTGCTCCTCTGCTCCTTTGTCCTAAATTTCCCTCATTGTCCCTGCGAACATGCACCCTGATGTCTCCAACACCATGAATGGAATTTTGGTTTTAATTGGGCCGCTAAGCGTCCATCCGAACGGCGTGAGAATCGCCATCGGATCACGCTGCCTGTTCTCTCCGAATATGGTCCGTACTCTCTCATGGGCAGTCGGACAATCCATCCCCACTATGATGGATACCTTCGAGACATCCACTTCCGGTATTGAGAAATCGATATCGTCCAGGAACCGGTATTGCTCGACCTCGATCCTGGTGGGTCGCCTGGCGTTTATATTAATCGATTCTATTATTTGAATGGGGTCGATGGTCGCCCCATAATCACATTCTGGTGCTATTGCTGATATCTCGCAGCGTCCCCTCCTCATCTCCAGGACCTCATCCTTGCTCGAGATAGTAGTTACCGCCATCCTACTCAGCCTCATTTGTAACCTTATCGCCTCGGCCACCCAATTCTCCACCAGCATGAAGGCTGCTCCGCTGTTGACCAGCATCAATGTCATAACTGATCGACCGCTTTCTCCCATCACCCTCACCGGTACCACCCCGAGTAGTACCGCTCCCCTTCTCTTCACTCCTATGGTGCTTGTCGCCATCGTTTGGCCTTTGCCTTCACCGAATTTTATTGGTGTCTCCTTACACTGTTCAGCTCTATGTCCACCTACCACACATCGATGACAGATTCCACTTTTGTTCGCATATTCTACCTGGTCTTGTTTGGGTAACTCTTGCCAATACTTGCAATTCATGGTCTGATGGAGTGCGTTCGATTGTAATTGGCATTTGTTTCTCAGATTATAGCCTTCCCTATACAGCGCACTGCGTATTGCACGTATATTCATACTTAGCTGTCTGGTGTTCTTATTATTTGGGTTTGGCCTACTGGCCGTTTTGGGGTTATATTTGTTTGTATTATTATTTTGTCCCTGTTCATGCCACGGTGTGGCCCTACCCCTGGCTATCTGTGGACTAGCAGTCCCCTGCGTCGTCGCGTATGGTAGCGATTGTCTCAACTTTGGTAACGCATTTGCCGCACTATGTTCAGGTTTCGGCCTGTTATATTCAGTCTTTGGCGCCCTCCCCAGACTATCCTCGCTGTAGACTGGGTCCGTGATTAGCTCCGCTTCGTAATTGAGGAAGTTCGACATTTCCTCTAGGCCCGGTACCGCACCTTTATTCTCCCGGGTGGAGAAGGCGATCTTCCTCCACTTATTTCTTAGCCAAATTGGCAGTGCCTGCGCTATTGTGGTGATGTTATTCGATGCGTTGAGTTCGTAAGGCGCATCCAAGGTCTTCAGCACAATCAGCGCCTTTTCGACTTTATTCGCAAAAGTCTTGATGCTGACAGGGTTATCCTGTAGGCCACCTGATGTTATTCCCCTCAAGGTTTGCCGGATGATTTTGGCAGGGTGTCCGTATTCCCTGTCTAGGGCCCGCCATGCAGTCGTGAATCCACCCTCGATACCTTGATACTGCCTTGTGATGTCGTACGCTGGGCCCCCTGTGTAAACTTGTAAATATTTTAGGCACTCCGCCGGTGTCAGGTTCTTTGTCAATATTTCGTTACTGTACATGCGTCGGAATTGCAGATATTCTTCCGGCCTGCTTCCATCAAATTTGAACGGCTCCACTGGTGGCAGCTCGATCCTGGTCTTAAGCGCATCGATGAGTGTTGCCATTCCCATCGCCTGTACTTCTAGTGGGCTTGATGGATGCTGTACAGACTTCCCCGTTGCTGGGTGGGATTCGCCCGTCAGGCCTGTTGACCTCTTCTGCGTCGGATATATCATTGGGGGTAACGGTCCCCTCCATATCTCTTTATCACATGATTTGTTTTGGCCCAAGGGGTTCGGGGTTTTCATTCTCGGTTGAGTGTATTGCTGATATTGTAATGGGGGAATGTCACCCTGCCCCCCCCCCCCCCCCCCCACTGGTGTTATATTTGGTATTGGGGTTGATGTTACCATGTTAGGGCCCATACACCTATCGGCAATAACTCCCCCCTCCCCTGGGTATATGTTATATCCCTGGATATTATAGTCATACTGGTGTGCAGGTACCGGTATAGACCTATCCACCTCTTGCCTACCTACAGGTATGTATGCCGCGACTTCCGTATCAAATTCCGTTGTCCGCGCTACCCTATCGCCTACACTATCTCTTCCAGCATGGCCTATAGTATGTGCAGTAAGGCCTACAGTATGTCCTGCAGTCTGCCTGTGTCCTTCCGGACCGAAGTTTAATCTTCTCAAATATTCCAAGAAGTCTTCCCCGCGACTACCGTACTCTCGATCGGCAGCTATATCCCGTCGGGAAGTTTCTCTTCGATCCCCTCTCCTGTCCTCGTCCTCGCTCTGGTACATCCTGTACCCTTCTCCTGGTGTGTGATATATCTCACCAGGCTGCGTCTCTCCGGGGCAACGGCAATCTCCCGGAGTTCGACCCCACTGACTCTCTAACTACATCTCTGCTACCGACGGTTCACTGTCCATCCTTCCTCTCCGGTTGCTTGTAGCAATGCTTCTTCTATTCTCTTCACTTCTTCTCTCTTCAGTGTAGCGATCCCCCTCGTGAGATCTTGCTTTGACCTCCTGGATAAACTCCACTGTTCTTCTTCCGTCTTCCGACTGGGCTCGATGTCTTGTCGCTTGCCCGCTCACGGTGCCAACCTCTCTCTCTCTCTACCCGGTTGGACGCTCCTGGGGATACTCGCAATCCCCCTACTATTCTCCGTCATCGGGTGCCACGGTTCACCTAACTCGCCCTGCGCATTATCCGCCGACGCTTGAAGGACATTCTCTGCCCCCCCCCCCCCCCCCTTCTTGCCACTAATCTCTCGTGTTGGGGTGCCCGTAGCCCCCCCCCCCCCCCCATTCGCCACCTCTTACTTCGCTACCTCCTACTTCGCTTCTACGCCCCTCTCTAGTCGACACACTATCTCTACTCTGGCTGGGTCTACTCACCCCCGCCTCTTCCTGTGCGACTGCGCGGCCTTGCAGGCTCCAGTCGGGTTGACTCACCCCCACTACTCCCTGCGTAACTACGTGGCCTTGCAGGCTCCCGTCGGGTTGACTCACCCCCGCTACTCCCTGTGTAACTACGTGGCCTTGCAGGCTCCCATTGGCTGGACCATCTGCTTCCCCTGCGTCCGTATTAATTGCACCGTTATTTGTAACATTATTATATAAGTTATTTAAATTATTTTGTTCAGAATTAGGGATATTATTTGGAATATTTTGTACATTTAAATTAGAATTATTACTTGGGTTATTCTGCACATTTAAATTAGTGTTATTTGGATTATTTTGTACGTTTCAATTTGTGTTGTTTGGATTATTTTGTACGTTTAAATTAGTATTATTTGGATTATTTTTCACATTTAAATCAAAATTATTATTACCGGGTAAAATATTATCTCCTGCAACAAAGGTTTGTTTAGGGTTGTCTACTACGGTACTATTAATATTAATTCCTTCTAACGTATTATTATTACCCCCCCCCCCCCCCCCCCGCCCTTACGGTTACACCAGTCCTGGGTCTGTCGTCCGGTGCCTGCAAGTGGGGTATTAACAAACGTTTCCATTACTTCTGGCTCCTGGTAAACACTACCCGAACCAGCCTCACTCTCCGATAATCCCAACTTTGCCAGTTCTAACCGGCGCTATTGCTTCGCCTGGTATTGCAAAAGTCCCCTCAACCGGGTATGCATATCATCCCGCATACGTCTGCCCGCCCTCTCTCTCTCTCTATCCTCCCTCATACTTTGGTCGGCCAACTCTGCCTCTCTCGCAATCCTCTCAACCATCTTCGCCTCACGCTCTTTGCGGTCATTCGCCTCTCTCGCCTCTCGCCCCTCGTGCTCTTTGCGCTCGTTCGCCTCTCTCGCCTCTCGCTCTTTGTCCTCCCTTATTTCTCTCTCCTCTCCCTCTCTGAAGTTTCTCGCCACCCTCTCGGCCCTCTCTTTACACTCTCTCGCTAACTCTCTCTCTTTCTCTAATAATGCGGTTCCCTCGTCTAGTTGCCTCTCCAACTCCTTCTGATCCATCGCCACAAGGTCTAGTTGACACGCCAGATCTATCTCTAACACCCTTCTTGCTTTTGTGGAGGATGTAGTAGACTTATCGGTCGCGACGGACTCCCGTCGCCTCTCTGCCCTACAAACTTTCCCCCGCTTTCTGGGGTTCTCACTAACCGACGACACCGAATCCTTGGGGTTAAACTCGGGTTCGCCGTCGTGCGGGTCCACCCAACCCACTAACATAATTCCCCAAGCATCCACTAAGTAAGGCCCTACACTACGTCTGGCTTCATTACCCCGGATCGCCACAATTCAAACAGTTCCCCCTCGCTCTCTCACTCGCTAGTTCTCCATGTCCAAAACGGACTGAATAGCGAAAATGTTTATTCGACTCACCTAGCCTCTGGTATAGTTTAGGCTGGTCTACCTTTCTCCTCTCCTTGGCCTCTTTAAGTAGCTTCTTGGTGGCATTGTAGGCCCGTCGTAGCCGATCACTCATCCCGACGTCCTCTTCGTCGACTCCGCCTCCTCTCCTTGTCCGGCGTCGTACTGGCGGCCCCACCGTCGCCGTTCTGGTGGGCCGTCCATCGCCCTCGGCCTGTGGCTGGCCGGAAACTTCGGTACTCCGACCGCCATCGTCGCGCGTCGACTCCTCTCCCTCTCTCCTCCGTAGTTGACGGCCGCCCTCCGCTTGGGCTACCGGATCATCCCTCGTTGGCGAATCCGGTGTGGCAGGCCGATACCGTCGCATCGCGGCCTCACGGATCATTTGGTTGGTGTCGTCCGGGGTCGCGGTGGCATTCTCTCACCCTCTGATAATCGGGGCTCCCTTTCGCTCATCTTCCTGTCTTTGCAGTCACAGTTTGTTAGTTGTAGTTGGTGAGTTAATGACTGTGACAGGATCCTAAGATCCCGACCGGGTTAGATTTGTACGCGTCACCGTTCTGATGGGCAGTTGTACTGGGTTTGGCCGAAGGCCGTCAGGGAAAAACAATAGAGTTTCTGATTCTCAATGTTTATACTCCAAGCAATAATAGCACAATCGGTAAATCAGTGATATCACGGTAGATCGGTAACAGCAGAAAATACACAGTAATATATGATGTTAGTGGCGGTGACGGTCATAAACTATGACTGGTCTGCAACTGAGTAACTAATGAACTGACCGGTAAATCAGTAATGCAGAATAATATATGATTAACACACACGGATATTGATTTCACATCTTACTGTACTTGGCCCTCTGTACCCAGTGGATGCTTTCCTATCTCTAATCACGTGCTTCCCTCCCCGCTATTGGCTAATATACTAATTGTCACTTTGGCACTCCCTGTGAGTGTTTCCCCCCGCTGCTAGCCTCTACTAGCTGTATTCCCTCCGAGGTGGTTTGACCTCTCACCCCTCTATGTGGCTTTAGGGCTTGTGTCCCCCCCCCCCCTAATGTTGGTTATGAGGCGAGATTAATATTGGTAATCTCGTATCCCCAACTTATTGGTAAAAATGCCACTGGTCCAATTTTCTGGTGGGTAATGAAGTGGAATTGAATCCGCTTACATTGGCCCTGGGCTCAATAGCTTGCCTTGCTCTAACCACGTAATATCTCCTTTCTCCTTGTTATATATCACTTCCGGGCAATATTGGTAGATTGGCTCCCCCTCCCAATTTATGGTTGGAACGCATAGCAGACTGAATCCGATAACAACAAACAAGCGAATCAACTAATGACTTGGAGAAACTCAACTGACAATACAGTAAAGGATGCTTACGCAGTAGAAGTTTAAAACTGCTTTGAAGCACTTCAGTCAATGGACGAAATCCACTCTACCGATTCAATATACCAGAATATAATAAAATCCCACAAATAATCAGGCAAGACGCATATTCCCCAGAAACTCAAACGTAAACAGTATGTGAATTGGCAAGACTCTAAGGTTACTTGTAAGAGAGAAGATCTTAAGATAGCCTACAAAGTAAAAATCTAACAACCAAAAACCGAAATTATCAACATGGTTGAGAAAGCTGGAAGATCTGAATTGGCCTACATCAGCCAGGAGAAGTACATACAGGATAAAATTGAAGAAATCACAACTGCTAAAAAATACAGCAACAATCTAGAATTACATGGCAAACTGTAAATGAGATATCTTGCGGAAAGGTTGTGCAAAGGGGCGCCTAAAAGCTGATAGTCCTGAAGAACATGTGGGAAATGGATAGATCACTTCAGCAACTTGCTTGGGCAGCCAACAAACATCGATGTCAACCCTACAAGGAAAATATAAGACAAAACGCTACCTATAGAAACAGGGGACTTCACACTTGTAAAGAAGTATTGAAAGCATGTCCAATCATAAAGCTTGTGGATTAGATTAAATTCCTGCAGTGCAATTGTAAGCGGATTCAATTCCCTTACATTATCCACCCAAAAATGGGAACAGTGGCATTTTACCAAGATAGTTGGCGATACGAGATTACCAATAATAATCTCGCCTCATAACCAACTCGGGGGGGGGGCGACACAGGCCCTAAAGCCACAGAGAGAGGTGAGAGGTCAAACCACCTCACAGGGAGAACACAGCTAGTCAAGGCTAGCGGCAGGGGGTAACACGCACAGGGAGTGCCAAAGTGAAAATTAGTATATAAGCCAATAGCGGGCAGGGAAGCACGTGGGGAAAGATAGGAAAGCATCCATTGGGTACAGAACGCCATGTAAAGTAGAGGTGAAACCAATATCTATGTGTATCAATCATATAGTTACCCTGATTACTGATTTACCGGTCAGTTCATCAATCACAGAGTTGCAGACCGGTTATAGTTTTTAACCATCATTTAACATCATACATCACTTGCATCACTTTATTAGTAACATCACTATACACACTGCTGTTGTTATTCTGTATTGCGATTTCGATCATATACTGTAACTGATTCTGTGCTATTATCATTGGAACATAAACATCGAGAAACACAAACTCTGTTATTTTTCCCCAACGGCCTTCGGCAAAAAGGACACTAGCCCAGCAGACCAGCAGTCAAGTGATGCGTATAAATCTTACCCGGTCGGGATCTCAGATCCCGTCACAGTTAACAAATATCCACTACTAGGATCGGCATGCTGCATTGCAGCTGCATTTTTAAGAATGCTGTGCCGGCTTATCGACAAAATTGCACCGCCACAACTCCCTATCACCCATGACATTTGCTAGATCATCCGCATCTTCAAGGCCAGTGTCCTTTAAGATGCGTCTCAAGAAAGTCATGGGCTGTCCACCATGCTTATTCACTCCTTGAGGCTGCCAAATAACAAGATTATGCACTGGCTGGTCCTCACGGCGAAAGCAATGTCCTGCAAATCGGAGGCGATTTTGTTCTAGTGTCAAGCTTGGGGGAACCAATGAGACACCTCCAATGTTATATAGTGTCTGGTTGGAGATGTGTGCATTGTACTTGACACAATGAAGCCGGCGTAGCATTCTTGTGAATGTGCCATCCAGATATTTGGTGTCCTCAGCAGTTAGAGCCCAGCATGGACTCCCATAGAGGAGTACTGGAACTACTGCTGCTCTAAATAATCATACCTTAAGTTTCCGATTTATTCTCGGTGACTTCCAAATCCTGGAAATCCTATTCAAGGCTGCCCATGCCTTTCCCTTACGTATTCGAAGGTCCTCCCTCACCTGAGTTCCGGATCCATGATCCCAGGTAACAGAAGTCATTCACATGCTCAAGCATACCATCTTTTGAGCTTATGCTCATCCGATCAGAGACTTGCTGAGGACTTTCAAAGTTAACTGTCAAAATTTTGGTCTTTCTGGAGTTAATAAAAAGACCAACACTAGAAGCAGCAGCATGTTCTAATGAGCTGAGGAGCCGTTGGGCTCCCTCTAGTGATTCTGAGAGTACTCCTAAGTCATCAGAAAAGTCTAGATCAGTTAGGTACTTGGCAGGATTTCCTTGACTTCTGAAGCCAGTAGGTGGAGTTATCATCACCCCATCATCATTATGATGATCTAAGGACATGCGTAGAACATAGTCAACAACAATTATGAACAAGAATGGTGCAAGTGTGTCTCCCTGGAGGACGCCCCATAACACTTCAAATGGTTCGGTGTCACCGTCAACAGTAGACACAAATGTTGTCGAACCATCGTATACTGATCTGATTGCTGCAATAAATTCATCAGGAATCCCATATAATGAAAGTATGCTGAACATACGTGAGAGAGAGACTGAATCAAAGGCCTTGAAGAAGTCAACCAAGATAACAGCCAGATGCCTGTCTTTCTTTTTTGATAACTCTTCACTTATCCTTCTAAGTGCCAAAATGGGCTCCATGGTCCCACGACCTTTACGGAACCCATTCTGATTTCCACGGAGCAGTCTCTCAATGGGATTCCTGATGCGATTTAATAGAATCCTATTGTATAGCTTTGCAGCAATCGAGATCAATGAGATTCCCCGAAAAGAACCATAGAGTGTTAGGTTGCCCTTCTTGGGAACTGGCACCAACTTATTTGTTTTCATTTCTTGTGGGACTCTTGTTGTTCGGTACATGTCTACTATGATGGGATATATGAGCTTTAAACACTCAAGTATTTTAAAAACCTCAGGGGGAACACCATCTACTCCACTGGCACGATTGGTCTTAATGCTCTTTGCAGCAGCCTTCACTTCTGCAAAGGAGATATCACCAATGGGAATATCTGGGAGTACAGACTCAGACACTTTTACTTCTATAAAGTTATCAGGCAATACCCTGTCATTATTGAGGAGCTTTTCAAAGTGGGCCTTCCAACCATTGATGCGATCGGCTGGTGATTCAGCCTTAACCTTGTTGGTTGGTTGGCTTTTTCGACCAGCAAGCAAGTTGATCGATCTCCATGCCTGGAATGATTGCCTGCTGTCGTCAGCATCATTGATGGCATCAACCTGTTGGTTTATTAGCTCCTGTAAATTAACAGAGTACTGCCTGTTCAGAGACCTAGATGCAGCCTTAACTGCATTCTTGGCCGCTGTAGTCTGTTTGAGTCGGGACTCTTTCTGCGCCTTGTAGAGGTCATTTCGGCACTTCTGAATTTTGTTGTCAGTTCAGGGGGCCCGTTTCTTGTTTCGAGGGTATACAGAAACTGTTTCTGCAGCTGCTAACTTAACTGCCTCTGTGAAGGCAGTATAGCCCTCACAGTGATCTGCCGCCTCAGAGGCAAGAACCTCATACCTGTTGCTCAGCTGTAGTGTGAAGCTGGATCTCACACTTGGCTGTTGCAACAGAGAGGACCAGTCATGCCGCGGCAAGGCAGATTTCGTTGTTCTGCTAGCACACAGACTAAGTCTTACCTTGGCCACAATAAGGCGGTGATCACTGGAGAAGGGTCGTAGTGTAAATGCATTACAGTCTTGAATAGAGCTCCTGTATTTCCTACGAAACAGGATATGGTCTATCTGGGACTTGTGACCACTGGGTCCACTATGAGTCCATAGCTTTCCAAAAACTATCCAACTTACAACGAGAACTGTGACCGCAACACACCAAGATGAGTGAAGGATGAATGCCCCGAGAATCAGAGGGAGAAAGAATGCTGCCGCGGACCCCGGATGATACCAACCAAACGATCTGAGAGGCCGCGATGAGACAGTACCGGCCAGCCACACCGGATTCGCCAACGAGGGACGATCCGACTACCCAAGTGGAGGGTGGCCGTCAACTACCAGGAGGGAAAGATAACAACGAGTCGACGCGCGATGACGACGGCGGTCGGAGTACCGAAGTCGCCGGCCAGCCACAGGCCGAGGGCGATGGACGGCCCACCGGAACGGCGACGGGAATGGGATGAACGATCGCCTACGACGGGTGTACAACGCCACGAAGAAACTACTTAAAGAGGCTAAGGAGAGGAGAAAGGTAGACCAGCCTAAACTATACCAGAAGCTAGGTGAGTCGAATAAAGATTTCCGTTACTTAGTCCGTTTTGGACAGAGAGAACTGGCGAGTGAGAGAGTGAGGGGGGTCGCCACGGAACTGAGTCAGAGGTAATGGGGCCAGATGTAGTGTACGTAGGGCCTTACTTAGTGGATGCTAGGGGAATTAAGTTAGCGGGATGGGGGCGAATCCGAGGTTAACCCCGAGGATTCGGTTTCGTCGGTTAGCGAGAACCCCAGTAAACGGGGGAAAATTAGTAGGACAGGGAGGCAACGGGAGTCCGTCGTGACCGACAAGTCCGCTACATCCTCCGCGAAAGCAAGAAAGGTGTTAGAGATAGATCTGGCATGTCAACTAGACATTGTCGCGCTGGATCAAAAGGAACTGGAGAGGCAGTTAGATGAGGGAACTGTGCTATTAGATAGGGAGAGAGAATTAGCGAGATAATGTAAAGAGAGGGCCAAGAGGGTGGCGAGAAACTTTAGAGAGGGTGAGGAGAGGGTGAGGAGAGGGAAATGAGCGAATGTAAAGAGCGGGAGGCGAGAGAGGCGAACGAATGCAAAGAGCGGGAGGCGAGAGAGGCGAACGAACGCAAAGAGCGGGAGGCGAGAGAGACGAACGAACGCAACGAGCGAGAGGCGAGAGAGGCAATGAGGATCGAGAGAGAAATAAAGGAGCGCAAGGAGCGAGAGGCGAGGAGAGCTGAGAGGATTGTGAGGGAAGCAGAGATAGCCACGAGAGTATTAGGGAGGATAGAGAGAGAGAGAGAGAGAGCGGGTAAACGGATGTGGGTTGATATGCATACCCGGCTGAGGGGGTTAATGCAGTATCCAGCGAAGCAAAAGCGCCGTTTAGAACTGGCAAAAACGGGATTATCGAAGAGTGAAGCTGGTTCGGGTAGCATTTATGAGGAACCAGAGGTAATGGAAACCTTTGTTAATACCCCACTTACAGGTACCGGGCGACAGACCCAGGACTGGTGTAACTGTATGGGCAGGGGGGGGGGGTAATAATAATACGTTAGAGGGAGTTAATATTAATAGTACCGTAATAGATAACCCTAATCAAACCTTTCTTGCAGGAAATAATATTTTACCCAGTAATTATAATAACCCTAATTTAAATGTGCAAAATAATCCAAATAATAACCCTAATCCTGAGCAAAATAATTTAAATAATTTAAATAATAATTTAGGCAACAATAATGCGTTAAACAATCCTGAATAAATTAACCAAAATAATATCATTAGTAATAGTGTAACGAATCAGGGCGAAATTGATAACGGTGCAATTAATACAAACGTAGGGGGGACAGGTGGACCGGCCAACGAGAGCCTGCCAGGCCACGCAGTTGCATAGGGAGTAGAGGGGGTGAGTCAACCCAACGAGAGCTTGCAAGGCCACGCAGTTGCACAGGGAGAGGCGGTGGTGAATAGACCCAGCGAGGGTAGAGATAGTGCGTCGACTAGAGAGGGGCGTAGAAGCGAAGTGGGAGGTGGCGGTGGGGGGGGGGGGCTACGAGCACCCCAACACGACAGATTAGTGGCGAGGGGGGGGCAGAGAATGTCCCACAAGAGTCGGCGGACAATGCGCGCGGCGAGTTAGCGGCACCCGACGACAGAGAATAGTAGGGGGATTGCGAGTATCCCCAGGACCGTCCAACCAGGCAGAGAGAGAGAGACGTTGGCGCCGTGAGCGGGCAAGCGAGAAGACGTCGAGCCCAGTCGGAAGACGGAAGACGAACAGTGGAGTTTATCCGGGAAGTCGAAGCGAGATCTCACAAGGAGGATCACTGCACTGAAGTAAGGCGAGGTGAAGATAATAGAAGGAGCGTTGCTACGAGCAACTGGAGAGGAAGGTCGGACAGTGAACCGTCAGTAGTCGAGATGGAGTTAGAGAGTCAGTGGGGTCGAACTCCGGGAGATTGCCGTCGCCCCGGTGAGACACAACCTGGTGAGATATACCACACACCGGGAGAAGGGTACAGGATGTACCGGTGCGAGGATGAGGACAGGGGAGGGGATTGAAGAGAAACTTCCCAGCGGAACGTAGCTGCCGATTGAGAATACGGTAGTCGCGGGGAGGACTTCTTGGAATAATCGAGAAGATTAAACTTCGGTCCGGAAGGACACAGGCAGACTGCAGGACATACTGTAGGCCTTACTGCACACACTATAGGCCATGCTGGGAGAGATAGTGTAGGTGATAGGGTAGCGAGGACAACAGGATTAGAACCCGGAAGTCGCGGCATACATACGGGTAGGTAGACAAGAAGTGGATAGGCCTATACCGGTACCTGCACACCAGTATGACTATAACATGCAAGGATATAATATATACCCAGGAGAGGGGGTAGCTATTGCCGATAGATGCATGGGCCCTAACATGATAACATCAACCCCCGTACCAAATATAACACTGGTAGGGGAGGACAGGGTGACATTTCCCCATTGCAATATCAGCAGTACACTCAACCAAGAACAAAAACCCCAAACCCCTCAGACCCAAATAAGTCGTGTGACACAGAGATATGGAAGGGACCGTTACCCCCGATGATATATCCAACACAGAGAAAGTCGACAGGTCCGACGGGTGAACCGCACCCGACAGCAAGGGAGTCGTATCACAACCATCGAGCATCCTAGAAGTACAAGCGATGGGAATGGCAACACTCATCGACGCGCTTAAGACCAGGATCGAGCTACCACCAGTGGAGCCGTTCAAATTCGATGGTAGTAAGCGGGAGGAATACCTGCAATTCCGGCGCATGTACAGAAACGAAATATTAACAAAGAACCTGACGCAGGCGGAGTACCTAAAATACTTACAAGTTTACACAGGGGGGCCAGCATATGACATCGTAAGGCAGTACCAAGGTATCGAAGGTGGATTCACGACTGCATGGCAGGCCCTAGACAGGGAATTCGGACATCCTGCTAAGATCATCCGACAAACCTTAAGGGGGATAACATCAGGCGGACTACAGGATAACCCTGTCAGCATCAAGACCTTCGCGAATAAAGTCGAAAAGGCGCTGATTGTGCTAAAGACCCTAGATGCACCTTACAAACTCAACGCATCGGATCCAGTCTACAGCAAGGATAGTTTGGGGAGGGCACTGAAAGCTGAATACAACAGGCCTAAACCCGAACATAATCTGGCGGATGCATTCCCGAGAGTGAGACAGATATCAGTGATAACACCAGGGTGTGGCTATGGGGCTACCATCGAACCAATCCGAATAATGGAATCGATTAATATTAACGCCAGGCGACCCACAAAGATCGAGGTCGACCAATACCGGTACCTGGACAACATCGATTTCTCCGTGTCCAAGCTGGATGTCCCGAAAATATCTCTCATAGTCGGCATGGACTGCCCGACAGCCCATGAGAGACTACAGACCATTTTCAGCTATGACAGGGAGCGAGACCCGATGGCCATTCTCACGCCATTTGGATGGATGCTCACTGGCCCAATTAAGACGAGGACACCATTTGGTGTGTCCGAGACTTCAGGGTGCACGCTGTCCGGCAGTGTTGAGGACATAGAGGAGAAACCAGGGACGGGCGATGGGGAGGTCCCATATAAAAAGCAGCCCGGGGGAGGATACCAGGAGTCGGAGATAGGTATGGATCTGGAACCACGCATAGTGGGGTGTGGTGAAAGGATAGAGGATAATTCCAGATAAATACCGCCGATAAATGAGTTAGGAGGGGAAGCAACAGCAAGAGAGTGGGCGGAGGAGAATGGGTTCGACGCAGAGGACCTAGAGGCAATGAGGTGGAACATAAATGTTCCTGGCGAGAATCGGTATGAGGATGGAGAAGAGTGGACGGCGAGATGTGCAGAGGAGTGTCCGGAGAAGACGCCGGTCCGGTTGAGAGCCATACCGAAAAGGGGGAGGTCAAATAAGAAGACAGGGTGGAAAGGGAGAGGATTTCTATTGTCTATTCTGCTTTATCTATTCTCTCGATTTCTTTTCATTCTACCGCCAGGTGACGACAAGATGAAGGGTGGCATTGCGCTGCCAGAGAACCATGAGGAAATCAAGAAGGCGACCGAAAGACCCGATTTTAGGGTAGAGGAGAAGAGAAGATCAATTCCTAGAGAGTTGGAATTGACAAGGAGAGTGGGGCGAAGGATAAGAGGACCTACAGGGGGGCAGTGGGAGAGTGCCTGCTGGAAGAATCGCCATTAAAGAGACGCCCTTCCCATACATAAAACATAAAAATAAACAAGCAAAATAATAAAATAAGTAGTAATAGTACTAGTAGGTAGTATATAGCAGTAAAGTACATAGCAAGTACTGTAGAACTTGTGGGCACCGAGAGCGCCACGTAGTAAGAGAGTAAAGGGTATGGTATGTAGGTATACCATGGAAGTAGTAGTAGGGTACATAGTACCGTAGAGGTTGTGGGCACCGAGAGCACCACGTAGTAAGAGAGTAAAGGGTATGGTATGTAGGTATACCATAGAAGTAGTAGTAGGGTACATAGTACCATAGAGGTTGTGGGCACCGCGAGCGCCACGTAGTAAGAGAGAAAAGGGTATGGTATTACATTTGCATGTTGGATGCGTCGAAAGCGTTCGATCGTATAAATCACTTCAAACTTTTCCGTAAGTTACTAGACTGTGGAGTTCCAGTATATATTGTGCGGCTAATATCTTTTTGGTATAGGAACCAATATATGCGTGCGTATACTTTGGGATGGTGTTTTCTCTTCTAATTTTACAGTGTCTAACGGCACTAAACAAGGAGGTATATTAAGTCCTTACTTTTTTAATTTATATGTAGATGATATTAGTATATTATTAACCAACAGTGGTGTTGACTGTAAAGTGGGTTCTTTACGAGTCAATCACATACTGTATGCAGATGACCTTTGTTTGATCTCTACATCAATTTATGGTTTGCAAAATTTAGTTAACACTGCTGTTAAATTTGCCAACTGTCATTCAATGCTTTTCAATGTTAAAAAAACGAAATGTATATATTTTTTGCCGAAATCTCACTCAGGTATTCCGCTATGTAGAATCCGTTTATATGGTGCATATATTCCAATTGTTGATAAGTTTAACTATTTAGGACATATTCTTCACTCTACTACTGACGATGATTACGACATGACTAAACAAATGCATTGCTTGTATGCCAGATCAAATGTTTTAGTTAGGAAGTTCAGTACCGCTACTTTACCAGTAAAAGTAACTCTTTTTCGGGCATATTGCACCCCTATATATTGTAACAGTCTGTGGAATGCTCATAACTATTCACAGATATGTTACAATAGGATTCGGGTGGCTTACAATAATTGTGCATGTATTTTGTTTAATATTCCGTGGGGTTACCGACGGTGAACCTACAAGTATGTCTCTACAATTCGGAAGGTTAAACCTTCCAATGTTTTGCCATATTCGGTACCGGTCCAAACAAAGTTTATTGCGTAGAATTGACACAACTTGCAATTCTATTTTACGTGAGATCTCGCGTACTTTTAGTATTAATTCAATATCACGTATTCTTTCTTAGGTAATATTGCAGTGACCTACTTACTCGTTGTATTACTCGTTTTTATGGGCTAAGGCCTGGATTAAAGGTAATAATACTAATAATAATAATATGGTATGTCGGTATACCATAGAAGTAGTAGTAGGGTACATAGTACCGTAGAGGTTGTGGGCACCGAGAGCACCACGTAGTAAGAGAGTAAAGGGTATGGTATGTAGGTATACCATAGAAGTAGTAGTAGGGTACATAGTACCGTAGAAGTTAGAAGTTGTGGGCACTGAGGGCGCCACGTAAGGAAGTAAAGGGTATGTACACATACCCTTTGTAGTAATAGTAGGGTACATAGTACCGAAGAAGTTGTGGGCACTGAGGGCGCCACGTCAGGAACTAGGAAGGTAGATAGGATAATAGCACAGACAGGGGGGAACATAGATAAAATAAAATAAAACTAAGGAAAATTGGCACTTTGGGGGTGGTAGAGAACACAGGACATTGTGGAGCAGTGGCGATGGGCCAGCTAATGGGGCTCGTCTGCCACAAGCCAATGGACTGGGGCAAGTTCCGGGAGGAGCACGGAGTGGGCACAGGACATTGTGGAGCAGTGGCGATGGGCCAGTTCATGGGGCTTGTCTGCCACAAGCCGATGGACTGGGGCAAGTCCGAGAGGAGTACGGAGCTGAACTGGCGAACTCGCTGAAATGGGGAGCGAGGCCAGGGATACAGGAGGTATATCAGTTCCGAAAGGGAGCGATAAAGATATATCAGAAGAGATATATCTTACAGGAGGATTGGATAATGATAGGTTTATTAAACCTATTCATGGCCGTGGTTATCGGAAGAGAGCCAACGGCGTTTCTGCTATCAGGAGCACCTCTAAATCACAGGAGAGCCTTTAAGGTGGCCTTTGGGGGTCTTGTAGACCACCCGGGGCTGAAGGGCGAGTCGGTGTACTACGATGGCCGACACCTAGTGGACAGAGAGGGGGACACACCATACAAGAGGTGGAAAGATGAAGAGAAGTTTAAGATCTTCGAGGAGCGGGCCGACGGTGTCATGACACGGCAGAGGACGAAGGCCCAGGAGTTCCAGTGGGGTTTCTTTAACATCAATCCGGGAGCTCACCAGGAGATTATCAAGAGGAGACTGCCATTCGCATATCAGGAGGTAGCTACAGCGGTATGGAGGTGTCATCAACACTCAGAGATACTTGGATAGATGGTCGCCAGAGAACAGGGTCGAGTTCAGGGACTTTCTGGCGGAACATGTGCCGCGGGCGATGAAAATGATCCTGTGGGATGCTACCAGGGGGAAGCAGGAGGGACACTCGGAGGGACCACCTGCAAAGCGTTACCGGGAGTTAATAACACCAGCTCCCAAGGAACCAACGACGGGGCTTAGCAAGACGGTAACGGCAAGAATGAGAAGTCTCAGGAAGGACAAGCCGGAGGGAAGGAAGCGGCCCAGACAAGACGATGACAGGGGCAAAGAACTTAGATGGTTCCCGAAGACGGGAGAAGCGAACTAGAACTCAGGGACAGAGATGTGGGTGCGCCTGGAAGGCGCCACATGCAGGGTAAAATACGAACTCCTAAGTGCAAATAATTAAGTGCAATTAGTATGTACATATTTAGCTTATCAATTAATCAATATAATTATACAATCAATGTAAGTACTATAGTCATACATACAACCTTTTCTTTCCAATTAGCTACTGGGACTGGGGACCAATTGACTATGACAGGAGGGCGAGACACTGGATGGATCACACTTCTTGAGTGCGACGGCACAAAGGGGAGGGTGAGGATCGTCAGGGGTAGGTGAAGTAAGATATCAGTTGAGTATAAGGGAAACGGGGAAGTATGGAGAGGAGGTGTTGGGGCGTGAGGAAGTGAAACAAGTGCAATTCAGATGTGAGGAGCGAGCAGTGAGAGAGGAAAAGTCCCAAGGGACCGCAGAGAGAATAAGGGACAGCAAGGTCCGTGAGAGAGATTTGAGTAGAGTTAAAAAAAATTGTGTGGAGAGTGAGCACAATTGTCTCAAACAGAGACACCAGATACCTTGGTGCAACATAGCTCGCGATTGCACCAAGGAAGGGTAGTAATAACACACCCAGGGGGAGCGGTCTGGAAAGCCGGCCCCGAGAAAAGAACTCCACCCCACACCCAATATTAGATTGGGATCCAGCGGAATTGAAGCGCACTTAAGGTTGATGCTATCTTCTTACCGGGAAGATAGCATAGGGGGAGTGTAAGCGGATTCAATTCCCTTACATTATCCACCCGAAAATGGGAACAGTGGCATTTTACCAATATAGTTGGCGAAACGAGATTACCAATAATAATCTCGCCTCACTCGGGGGGGGGGGGCGTCACAGGCCCTAGAGCCACATAGAGAGGTGAGAGGTCAAATCACCTCACAGGGAGAACACTGCTAGTCAAGGCTAGCGGCAGGGGGTAACACACACAGGGAGTGCCAAAGTGACAATTAGTATATAAGCCAATAGCGGGCAGGGAAGCACGTGGGGAAAGATAGGAAAGCATCCATTGGGTACAGAAGGCCAAGTAAAGTAGAGGTGAAACCAATATCTATGTGTATCAATCATATAGTTACCCTGATTACTAATTTACCGGTCAGTTCATTAATCACAGAGTTGCAGACCGGTTATAGTTTTTAACCGTCATTTAACGTCATACATCACTTGCATCACTTTATTAGTAACATCACACTATACACACTGCTGTTATTATTCTGTATTGCGATTTCGATCATATACTGTAACTGATTCTGTGCTATTATCATTGGAACATAAACATCGAGAAACACAAACTCTGTTATTTTTCCCAAACGGCCTTCGGCCAAAAGGACACTAGCCCAGCAGACCAGCAGTCAAGTGACGCGTATAAATCTTACCCGGTCGGGATCTCAGATCCCGTCACAGCAATAATGGTATGGAAAACAGGAGTGATAAATTCTACGGTATACTAATAAGCTGTGGTGGGATCTGTAGGCTTGTGGTGGCTGCCAAAATTTAGGCCTCACATAGAGAAACTGCTGCATGTAAGAGCCAAAACGGATTTCGACCAGATAGATCAACTATAGTTCAGATGCTTGAGCTACGGAGACTGATTGGGGAAATTAAGTCAAGGAATCTCCGCGCAGCTCTGACTTTTGCGGACTTCAAGTTCAAGAAAGGATTCGACTCCATCCATAAAGGTAAAATGCTGGAAATCCTAAGAGCTTATGGAATACCAGAAGTAATTGTCGCAGGCATTGGATTGTTATACTGCGAATTGGCTGGCGTACTGCAAGGTGACACATTGGCGCCGTTACTATTCGTAATTGTACTGGATTACGAAATGAGTATGGCCACAAAGGGTAAAGATAGGTAGTGACAAGCCGACTTAAGGGCGTCGCTGTGTCCCATTAATATAATAGGGTGGTAGTGCAGGGTTATATCCACACCGATACCCCAAAGGGGAGAAATATATAGACCTACAACAGTACAACAACTAACATATTTTCTAATGGGGGCGATAAACCTTCTGCACTACCACCCTATTATAACAAAGGGTGAAGATCTGGGATTCACACTACAAGAACGCAGAAGTAGCAGATCTAGGGGAACTAGAGTAACAGACTTTGCGGATGACATCGCCCTGCTCTCTAATGCGCTAGCAGATGCACAGCGTCTACTGAATAACGTGGAGAGGGCTGCTAAGGAGGTTGGATTGCATATAAATGCTATCAGAACCGAATTCATGACTTTTAATGTTAATGGAAACTTCACAAAAATTGATAAGAATCAACTGAGGAAGGTCGACGGTTTACAATACCTTAGCTCATGGATATAGAGTTGCAAGACATAGCATGCAAATCACATAGAAGTTTGCAAATCAAAGGCATGGGTAGCTCTATCAAAAATGGATACCATCTGGAAATCAGACCTCTACCGGCACCTGAAGACTAAGTTCTTTCGAGCCACGCACATTGGAAAGTGTACTTTTCTACGGGGGTGAGACCTGGACACTAACGAAATCACTTGAACAACGAATTGATGTGAAGGATGCGACACAAGACTACTAACGGCAGCCCTAGACATCATCTTGAGACAACATATGACAAACGCCGAGCTTTATGGTTTAATATAACTTGTATCCAACCACCTTCCGTGAACGCAGATTAATTTTAATACGCAGGCTATGAGGTCATAACACGATAACAGATCTACTTTTCTGGCAACCAATACAAGGAAAGCTAACAACAAAAGCTATAACATATATAGACCAACTTGAAAGGGATAATGGACTTGAGAGAAATGAAATGTTAAAAACTATGGAGAATCGGGAAGCCTGGGAGGATATCATTTCCACTGTCCGAGTTAGCTCGACGTCGACCTACTAGTAGTAGTAATATAATAATGATAAAAGCTCTAAAAGTGCTCTAAATAAAAATACCACCAACTGCATTCCCAAGCCATAAATAAGGGCAGGATGGGTTGAAAATTAATCCAGCTGATTGTGGTAGTAGTCCTGGTGAGAGCAACACACACAACTGTCCCAAATAAATGTTCGCCCGGCCATTAAATAGGCCGATTTTAATATGTAACTTAGAAAATTGACAAGCACAGCCTTGTTTCATGGCTGAGTGAAATGCGAGGGTTCCATAGGGGAACATCGTAGTCGCATTTACTTTTCACAATGTGAGACAGGGGGGGGGGGGGTCTGGACGCAAAACCCGCCTTGACGAATTAATATCCCGCCTCAATGTTAAATTCTCAATTTAAGGAAAGGAGCAGTTTACAGTGGCACGTTATTTTAACCAAAACAATAAACTAAGCCAATAGAACAGGATACAGTTTTATTTTTCAGAGTAATCAGCTGTTATTTGCGTCGAATTTCCCCTGGAGAGGGATGAATTTTTATTGCGTCCAGTTCCCCCCCTCCCCTATCTGCACAATGTAGACAAACGACATCCTAGACACAGTACCGAAGAATATAAAAACAAACACAATGCTGATATTAAAAGTGTTAGGCCTACCTCAGATGCAACACTGCTCAACCCGCCGCGGCGGTACATCATTTACTAAACCTAGCTATATCTGCAGAGCACTGCCGCTGGTTGGAGCTGCAGGGAGCATAGTGAGAAGATTACTAACAGTAATTATTAGTTAATTAGCTTAATTACGACTACTTTACCGTATGGTAACTCAGCTTGGTTGAACAGGCGGTGTCTAAATGAGAGCCGCGATCGTGACCCATGCACCGCGACCCGTCCGTGGGGAGAGACAACAATAATTGTGCTATGTACAATATACATAAAATGACCAATTACAGCGCTTGCATCTTAGAATTATTGGACACTGATCGTCTTCTAGGACGATAATTTCATACAACCTTTAATAAAACACTCTAACTGACACCCATTAGATAGACACAATATTGTAACAATGACCTCAGTGACAATCTCCAATGCTGATGTGTTAAAACTGTGTTGCCTAATTAATACTTATAGGACCACCGACGTGTAAATATAGATCATCAATATTTTTTCCAACAATTATGTCATCAATATAATATTTATATTTTGGTGGATATCTACTTCCTACACGTCAAACCTATATTCTTTCATTATTCTGACAATATCTGTCATAGTATACATAATTGATAACCAATCAGACATTATTGATTTTAAAACTATCCCTAACTAATTAAAATGGGAAGAGCATAGTACCGCTTACTCTAAGCAAACAGGAGCGTAGTAGTGGGAACTGGGTGATTGGGAACCAGTGTCAGTAAGCAAACAGGAGCAGTGCCCCTAAAGGTAGTGGGAACTGGGTGATTGGGAACCAGTGTCAGTAAGCAAACAGGAGCAGTGCCCCTAAAGGTAGTGGGAACTGGGTTATTGGGAACCAGTGTCAGTAAGCAAGCAGGAGCAGTGCCCCTAAAGGTAGTGGGAACTGGGTGATTGGGAACCAGTGTCAGTAAGCAAACAGGAGCAGTGCCCCTAAAGGTAGTGGGAACTGGGTGATTGAGAACCAGTGTCAGTAAGCAAACAGGAGCCAGTGCCCCTAAAGGTAGTGGGAACTGGGTGATTGGGAACCAGTGTCAGTAAGCAAACAGGAGCAGTGCCCCTAAAGGTAGTGGGAACTGGGTGATTGGGAACCAGTGTCAGTAAGCAAACAGGAGCAGTGCCCCTAAAGGTAGTGGGAACTGGGTGATTGGGAACCAGTGTCAGTAAGCAAACAGGAGCAGTGCCCCTAAAGGTAGTGGGAACTGGGTGATTGGGAACCAGTGTCAGTAAGCAAACAGGAGCAGTGCCCCTAAAGGTAGTGGGAACTGGGTGATTGGGAACCAGTGTCAGTAAGCAAACAGGAGCAGTGCCCCTAAAGGTAGTGGGAACTGGGTGATTGGGAACCAGTGTCAGTAAGCAAACAGGAGCAGTGCCCCTAAAGGTAGTGGGAACTGGGTGATTGGGAACCAGTGTCAGTAAGCAAACAGGAGCAGTGCCCCTAAAGGTAGTGGGAACTGGGTGATTGGGAACCAGTGTCAGTAAGCAAACAGGAGCAGTGCCCCTAAAGGTAGTGGGAACTGGGTGATTGAGAACCAGTGTCAGTAAGCAAACAGGAGCCAGTGCCCCTAAAGGTAGTGGGAACTGGGTGATTGGGAACCAGTGTCAGTAAGCAAACAGGAGCAGTGCCCCTAAAGGTAGTGGGAACTGGGTGATTGGGAACCAGTGTCAGTAAGCAAACAGGAGCAGTGCCCCTAAAGGTAGTGGGAACTGGGTGATTGGGAACCAGTGTCAGTAAGCAAACAGGAGCAGTGCGCCTAAAGATAGTGGGAACTGGGTGATTGAGAACCAGTGTCAGTAAGCAAACAGGAGCAGTGCGCCTAAAGGTAGTGGGAACTGGGTGATTGGGAACCAGTGTCAGTAAGCAAACAGGAGCAGTGCCCCTAAAGGTAGTGGGAACTGGGTGATTGAGAACCAGTGTCAGTAAGCAAACAGGAGCAGTGCGCCTAAAGGTAGTGGGAACTGGGTGATTGGGAACCAGTGTCAGTAAGCAAACAGGAGCAGTGCCCCTAAAGGTAGTGGGAACTGGGTGATTGCGAAACAGTGTCAAAACTTTCTTGGAATCAACAAATCATTTGAGATACCGGTATAGAAGGACTAGACCAAATGACCGGAAGATTACGGATTACAGACAAAGTCTTGCGACTTATTTTCAGTGCACTCTTCAGTGCCAGGTTAAACTGAAATTAATATAGCTACTTTTTAAGGATGCAAGGCAGTAGTGGTGCGCTAGAGCAGTGGCTAGTTCGTTTAAAGCATTAGTCCTAAAACGAAAACTCCCCTGACCACCATGCGGGGATCGAACCCGCGACATCCAGAGAAATGTTAATTCAATGCAACCACTAAACCAAGGTGGGGCTCAATTTCAAATATTTCCACAACAGCAATAGGCTTTACTGCGTAACCTGAACTATTTAAATATGTCCAGTTATCACTAAATTAGAGGACAGGAAATTTGGGAAGGGGAATTAAACAATAATACCTGAGTTATTCGGGTATGTCTGGGGATTGAATCCATAAAAGGTAATAAATAACATTAGTAGACAGGGAATTGCTGAGCAGATTGTTAGGCCCGTAAAAGATAAACATCCGGGTGACAGCGCGGTGGATTTGCGCCGGATTTTGAACGCACATTAACACGGTGCACGTTATCACAGCTCGGTGACCACGCCCTCACAGCGCTGTCAATCAATCTCGTCCAATCAGATACTACTCCTAATATGAATAATAGCGCCATTAAAGACTGCCCGTGATTTCAAGTTTTCACAACATTATTATTGTATTAGTATTATTACGGTCAAGTACAGTAGGGTCGAGCACAGTGGCTGAAGATGATAGGTATTGGCAGATGGGGGTCACGAAAACGTCAATCGCAGACAAACATACAAGATATCAAATAGCATTTCCAGGTTTACTGAGCCACTGCTAGCTGAATGGCTGCAGCGCCAGGCTTCCAATACGGAGATCACCAGTTCGATCCCACCTGGATCTCAATGCCCTCTTAGCTAATCATTATTTTCCCGAACGAAAATTTTAATTTCAAGTTTAGACATACAGATGATTGAGGGACAATTAATCGTCACAGTCGGATAGTAAGGTGAACGAACATTGTTGCAATTAGAAGAACCTACAGTTGTACTAGGATAGGATAAAAGTTTTCATTAACTTGTTTAATTACAGCTAGGTACCTAGGGTCATTAAAAAACACACAAAAACACCAAAAAAAATAGGCTCACTTATGGTCACCTTAACTAATGATCTGCCAGCCGAAAAATAATATCGAATATTGGATGTGAGGTATTGTATGAGCAGTTTAGCCTACTACAATAGTATTAGGTAGGAATTATGTGATTAAATAAACTCCACTACAGAATTCTATATTACTGGGTGAGAATAATCTGGAGAGATTAGCGATTAGCTACTGCTGTGCATGTTGGTGGCGAAAGGGTACCAGCACCCCCCCACATACGGGATCAGGACCGCATCATAATTAAAATAAGGTACTCATCTCAATCAGGAAATTTGTTATTCCTTATAAGGTTTTCTCGACATCTGAAAGGAACAATAGATTCGTTAGTTCATAATGCGGTGTGTGTGCAATGTATGGTGTAGGCCTAGGCTAATAATACTAAGTAGGAATACGTGACATCAAACAAAGAATTGATTAAATTTATTTTAGATAGTGCGTCATTTAAATCCGCGAAATCGTTCTAGTCAGTCTCTATGTGGTTGTGGTCAATGGCCGATAGCATTGCATTACATTACATACATTACATTACATTACATTACATTACATTACATTACATTACATTACATTACATTACATTACATTACATTACATTACATTACATTACATTACATTACATTACATTACATTACTTTACATTACATTACATTACATTACATTACATTACATTACATTACATTACATTACATTACATTACATTACATTACATTACATTACATTACATTACATTACATTACATTACATTACATTACATTACATTACATTACATTACATTACATTACATTACATTACATTACATTACATTACATTACATTACATTACATTACATTACATTACATTACATTACATTACGATTACATTACATTACATTACATTACATTACATTACATTACATTACATTACATTACATTACATTACATTACATTACATTACATTACATTGCATTACATTACATTACATTACATTACATTACATTACATTACATTACATTACATTACATTACATTACATTACATTACATTACATTACATTACATTACATTACATTACATTACATTACATTACATTACATTACATTACATTACATTACATTACATTACATTACATTACATTACATTACATTACATTACATTACATTACATTACATTACATTACATTACATTACATTACATTACATTACATTACATTACATTACATTACATTACATTACATTACATTACATTACATTACATTACATTACATTACATTACATTACATTACATTACATTACATTACATTACATTACATTACATTACATTGCATTGCATTACATTGCATTGCATTGCATTGCATTGCATTGCATTACATTACATTGCATTGCATTGCATTGCATTGCATTGCATTGCATTGCATTGCATTGCATTACATTACATTACATTACATTACATTACATTACATTACATTACATTACATTACATTACATTACATTACATTACATTACATTACATTACATTACATTACATTACATTACATTACATTACATTACATTACATTACATTACATTACATTACATTACATTACATTACATTACATTACATTACATTACATTACATTACATTACATTACATTACATTACATTACATTACATTACATTACATTACATTACATTACATTACATTACATTACATTACATTACATTACATTACATTACATTACATTACATTACATTACATTACATTACATTACATTACATTACATTACATTACATTACATTACATTACATTACATTACATTACATTACATTACATTACATTACATTACATTACATTACATTACATTACATTACATTACATTACATTACATTACATTACATTACATTACATTACATTACATTACATTACATTACATTACATTACATTACATTACATTACATTACATTACATTACATTACATTACATTACATTACATTACATTACATTACATTACATTACATTACATTACATTACATTACATTACATTACATTACATTACATTACATTACATTACATTACATTACATTACATTACATTACATTACATTACATTACATTACATTACATTACATTACATTACATTAAATTACATTACATTACATTACATTACATTACATTACATTACATTACATTACATTACATTACATTACATTACATTACATTACATTACATTACATTACATTACATATTACCTATTTATTTAGAAATTTAAAAAATTGCTTAAAAAATTTAAAAAAAAAAAAAAGAATTTAAAAATTGCGCCGCCACAACTCCGTATCACCCATGACATTTGCTAGATCATCGGCATCTTCAAGGCCAGTGTCCTTTAAGATGCGTCTCAAGAAAGTCATGGGCTGTCCACTATGCTTATTCACTTCATGAGGCTGCCAAAGTACAAGATTATGCACTGGCTGGTCCTCATGGCGAAAGCAATGTCATGCAAAGCGGAGGCGATTTTGTTCTAGTGTCAAGCTTGGGGGAACCAATGAGACACCTCCATTGTTATATTGTGTCTGGTTGGAGATGTGTGAATTGTACTTGATACAATGAACCCGGCGTAGCATTCTTGTGAATGTACCATCCAGAGATTTGGTGTCCTAGGCAGTTAGAGCCCAGCATGGATTCCCATAGAGGAGTACTGGAACTACTGCTGCTCTAAATAATCGGACCTTAAGTTTCCGATTAATTCTCGGTCACTTCCAAATCCTGGAAAGCCTATTCAAGGGTGCCCATGCCTTTCCCTTACGTATTCGAAGGTCCTCACCTGACTTCCGGATCCATGATCCCAGGTAACATAAGTCGTCCACATGCTCAAGCATGCCATCCTTTGAGCTTATGCTCATCCGATCAGAGACTTGCTGAGGACTTTCAAATTTAACTGTCAAAATTTTGGTCTTTCTAGAGTTAATAAAAAGACCAACACCTAGAAGCAGCATGTTCTAATGAGCTGAGGAGCCGTTGGGCTCCCTCTAGTGATTCTGAGAGTACTCCTAAGTCATCAGCAAAGTCTAGAAGAGCAGATTTTTATCAAGATTCCAAATTTGAAAACCGTTTAGAAAGATCTGTCCGATACTTCTCGAGATATTGCTGTCTGTCCGTTTTACT
>JAUCBJ010002933.1:0-48170 GCA_032718475.1 Nemertoderma westbladi | reverse complement strand
AAGTTAGCGCTTCCAGGGAATCCGGACTTGAAGAGACTGGCATAAGCGGTCTTTCGTTGAGATAGGCGGCGATTTCCTCCATTAACGTCCGCAATAGTTCGTCGGTGAGATAAGCGCGACAAGGTACAATAAAGTGGAACGCAGTTTTCACGCTTCTAATCAATCTCTCCCAACTTCCTCCCCACCAAGGGGCGTCGGCGGCGTTGAAGGTCCAGCTAGACGCTGTTATCTTTAGCTGATCGTCCACCTGTCTTTTGTTCCAGTCCTTTACGTAAGCTTGAATTTCGTTGTTGGCGCCAATGAAGTTCGTTCCCTTATCTGATCTCATCGTGTTACTGGTTCCGAAACGAGCAATCTGTCGTCGTAAACTCAACACAAAGCTGTTGGTGGATAGATCGTTTACCATATCGAGATGGATAGCTCTACAAGTCATACAAACGAAGATGACACACCATCTCTTAACTATAGTCCGGGCACGATATACTTCAATAGGGCCAAATAAATCCACACCGGTATTAGTAAAGGGTGGTTCATAAAAGCTTACTCTTTCCCTAGGTAATTCTGCCTCTCGCTGTGTCAAAGGCCTACTGAATGCTTTCCTACAGGGTATGCAGTTCCTAAGAACTTGGTTCAGAGCCCTACGGGGTTTATAAAAATAGTAGCGAGTTCGAATTTCGCTCAGAACTCGTTCTCTACCAGCATGGTACAGTTTGCTATGAACATCTACAATCATCTTGATTTGTATGTCAAGATTTCTAATGAGGATGGGAAACTTAGTGTCAAAGGATAATGGGGCGTTGGTCAGCCTACCTCCAACACGTATTAACCCATCTATCATGGTACTAGAGAAGCGATCCCTTAAGCGCATCTGTGGATTTCTTAACAACAGGAAATACTTATCGGAATCCTCATAACATTGTAGGAGTCTCAGCATCTGTTTGTTGGTTTCATCATGTTCCTGGTAACTGATCTTCTCCTTTAGAAACCTGTCGGATATCTTGTATTGGGGAAGGTCTTTAACAACATGGACTCGTGCAGATGTTGATGGAGCATCATCACTATGGGTCTTTGTCCCGGAGTAACGATGATGAAAACATCGTTTTAAATAGGTGACAGCTTTACAGAGCCGATTCCAGGAACTGTAGTGACGTATCGCTCTCTGCAAGAGAGGTGAGAGTCCTTGTGAGATATCTGGTATTCCAGATTTCCAATCCTTGTCACGGATTTCCAAGACTTCTTTATCCGTGGCGGTGGGTTTCTGATCCAAAGCATCCTCTCCGGAAGTAAATAATACAGATAGATCAACCGCAGGTTTAAACAACTTCGATTTACTCGCTCGAGTTTTGGGTTTAACTTTCTCCGCTCCCTTGGCCTGTCTGATCTCTGCTGTGGTGAGATGGGGAGGCCATTCTTCTTCTTCTCTGTAGAGAAAGTCAGGTCCTCCTAACCATTCGGGAGTATTTACCAATTCCTTTGGAGTCGCTCCCCTGGAAGCGATGTCTGCTGGATTAATCGTTTCGGGGCAATGTCTCCATTGGTCCATCGTCGTGCGACTAAGTATGATGGCTACCCTGTTGGTAACGAAGACGCTGAACTGACAGACTTCATTGGTTATATACTCTAACACGAGTAAAGCGTCGGTCCAATAGACAGTTTTCTCTAATGGATAGTCAATCTGTTCTGTTACATTCCGGCCGATGGCTGTAGCGTATAGAGCCGCTTTTAACTCCGCTCGAGGAACTTTCAACTTGTTGTTGATTAATGCCTTAGAAGTAACCAAGGCGACTTTGATTCCATCCGGAGTTTCCACTCTTAGATAGGCTACTATACCTATTCCCATATCGCTGGCGTCTCCAAACACATGGAGTTGATAGGAATACGTAGGGAGAACATGACCAAAATATGAACGGGAAATTATAAAATCCTCGATAGCCGGCAGAGAATCTTCCCATTCCATCCACTTCTTCAATAATTCTCCCTTAAGTGGATCGTCCCATGAGTGGTTTTCAAGCCACATTTGTTGTACCAAACTACGAGCAATCAATATAACTGGGCTAATAAATCCCAATGGATCGAAATAAGTGCTCAGTATACTTAAGCAAATCCGTTTGGTTCGAACTGGATTATCTCGCTGTTTTAGCTGGAAAAACAGGATATCTCGCTCTGTGTCCCATTTCAAGCCGAGTGTCTTGGTTTCTGGCAGATCATCTTTGATCAAATCTAGATCTTTCGCCCCTCGATCTTCCGCAGGGATCGACTCCAGAAACTCACGGGAGTTGCTGGTGAATTTCGTTAATCGAAACCCACCTCTTTTTAAGCACTCTACCGTTCCTTTAGCGACCTCAATGGCTTCCTCAACTGATGGAAGGGACTTCAGATTGTCGTCCATATATATGTCTCTCTTGATGTTGTCGATCACTTCCTTAGAGAATGCCTCTCGGTTGTCCTCTGCAGTGGTACGCACTACCGAACAGGCGTTGGAAGGGCTTGAGATTATCCCGAAGGCCTGGATGGTCATCCAGTACTCCACCGGTTTCTGGTTGAGGTCTCCTTCGGGCCACCACAGAAATCGTAGACTATCTCGATCCCTATCTAGCACCTTGACTTGTAAGAACATGCCTTCTATATCGGAGGCGAAAGCAATCGAATATTGTCTCAATCTTAAAAGAATTCCCAACAAAGATTGAAGTAAGTTGGGTCCGGGTAACAATTCAGAGTTAAGGGATTGACCCATGTAAAGAGCGGAGCCATCAAACACTACTCTCACTTCATGTGGCTTACCGGGTTTAGGAACGTAATGGTGAGTTAAGTAATACGTTCTTTCAGTCACAGGTGTTTCTTCCGGTACTCTCTCCGCGTATCCCTTACTAATAAATTTCTCCAGCTGTGTTTGATACATTGCTTTAGCTGAAGAATTAGCCGTAAGGCGTCGATGGAGTTGCGCGATTCTTTTTTCCGCCAAGGGTCTGTTATTGATGAACTTCGGTTCTTTCTTGCGGAAAGGTAGACCGACTTCATACCTACCTTGATCTTTGAGGAAACGTGTAGTTGTCTCTTGGATCTGCTTGGCCCTTTCCTCTTCCACCGACAAGGCTTTATCGTAGGAATTGGGCTCTACCGCCTCTTGCGTAAAGAATCGTACGGCATGTTCATCTCGAGTCTTGGCAGTATGACGCTCAATGACGTCATTTAACTCGTCGTTATAAGCTTCTCGTTCAGATGGATAAAGAAGTTGACATAAGTTCACTTGGTTTTGCCAAGCCTCGTTTTCCTTAAGGAGATCGATGGTATTCTCCTCATCAAAAAGCTGGTGAATGTCGTCGTTATCTGAGGAGTATGGAGTTACCTCAGTTAAATCGTCTCCCTCACTAGTATCATCTTCCCATTCACTATGCTTGCGTCCTTCTGGGCTCCTCTCCGATGACTCCGAGGCGCACCCATGAGGCGGACGCTGTCCCACCACCCTTGGGGCCAGTCCGACTGATGTTTTTATCAGACCGGGCCGGAGGGTAGCCCGATGCTTCCCGGGTTCACTTTTCAATCCTCCGATCACACCGGCACAACTCGTCGGTGTAGCCAGATGGTCGGCTACTGTCAACTTGCTGTGGCCTGACTGTACATTGAGCCAACTCAGAGAGTCAACCGGTGGGTGGACCAGTCGATAGCGATCGAGCATCAAGGTCGCCCTTGAGCCAAACCGACGGTCTTGTCCCATGTGGGCTTGCGCTACCCAGCATGGAATATTGACACGTTTTCACCCGCCTCGCCGGCAGTATTGAGGGGAAGTCGGTTCCGCAAACAATACTGACTAGCTCGAAAGCTAGGAACAAGTAACCACTTACCAGTCACTGTACACGTGTACTCAATAGATGCTCACGAAATCAAGTACACTACGTTAAACACAAAATCTGACGCATACCACACACACACAGAGGACATAATCGGGGAAGACAAAATCGGTGACAAAATCAGAGGGGACAAAATTGTATCGACTAATAAAAAGTCGAGAGTACTTTATTTTACCGACAGGGTAAAATAACTTTGTGTGCACAAAGTATGCTGGGGCGCAGTAAAATATGGTCCTACTAATAACCAGCGGCGACTGAACCAACCGGTAAGGGTTCCCATACTCACTCGCAGTGGCCATACATACACTCACGTATACCACGTACCCACACAAACCACAGATTCCAGAGTATCATTCACTCGGACCACACTACAACACCAACCCCTCCTTGCAGCCGATATTCCGGGTGCCACCTCCATTCCAATAGTAGTACCAACAGAATCATCAGGAACCTGTCCATTCCGATGCAACACCTCCATTCCAATAGTGCTACCCTGGGAAAAGACACGTTTTGGCAACCGATTGGAGACAGTAAAGAGTCTGGTCAACTCATACATACCACACATAGACCTACCACATAAACCACATAAACCACAGATCAGACTAAGCCACCACCCCTACTGTGTACAGGACTGGCAGTACGGCAACAGGCCGACTAGACGGTACCACGGCACCATGTTGATTCATGGTTCGCAAGACACGAGGGCCTTCAGTAACTCCCTTGCACTATAGCGTCGATTTAACGTGCCCCCAGACCCTCGCGAGTCCGCCGCCGCCTGTTGCAGGCACCCCTATAGAGACCTCACCTCCTTGGGTACCTGGCAAACGCTCTCTGGTGGTAGTCTTTCTCTGAGGGTTCTACGGGAAGGGCCAGTAAAGTACCAACCTACTCTAGTTCTTACCGCATAGGTCTGTAGTGGCTGCGGTTGAGCAGGCCGTTTCTCTAATGTCTCTAGCGCCTCATGCACGTTTTGGCCGATGAGTATTTGCACTCCTGGATAATCAGTCTGGAATCGAGGTATGTTAAGATGTTGGATGCTCTCATCCTCGTCCCAATTATAAAGGTCTGCTTGAGTAGTAGCGAAGTTCTTTATAGCCACCATTTTCACTGACCTTATGCTATGTTCTCCTAGTTCGTCCTGAGGGGTGGACAACGCTCCTACATAATAATCCGCTGTTATTGTAGATTTCCAAACTTGCATAATGCCGGACATGTTGAGCTTAGTTTGGAACTTGAGTTGTCCAGCAAATATATCTTCGGCTAGCTCTTTGTCGATGAATGTTCCTGTACTACCGGAGTCAAGGAGGGCGTTCACTACATAACTCCTCTTAGGTCCGTGAACCCTTACTTGCACCACAGGAAACTCTCGGATCCCTACATTGGAAGATGGCTCTTTCCAAGATGGTTGTCGTTCAGAAGTAGTTAGAGTGAAGTCGCTGTCTGTATCCTTTTCATATGTGAGTGCTCAATACACTGTGGTATTTATCATGTAACAGGATTCGTTTTCGTCGGAGAACTCATCCGTATAGAATCCTTCCATCTCAGATTGATCAGTGTCGTTCACATCACTGAATTGGACATGTAGTTCGGAATCACTTACCTGACTCGGACTATTTCGCTCGAATTCAGCGTGCAACAAGATATGATGTTTCGCACCGCACTTTGCACACCTTATGTCTGAGTAACAGGTTCGCCGTTGATGTCCTTGTCTGAGGCAATTATAACACAACCGCTTGTCCCACATGACTTCACGTCTCTCAGTTAATGATTTCTTTAGAAATTCATCACACATATTCAAGCGATGGGTCCCATCACATAGCGCACATTTTGGTTTGATGTTACTCACCTTAATCTGAGTCACATTGTGTACACTTGCCTTTTCTTCGGGCTTTCTCACCGGAATTCTCTTGGGAGACGTGGGAGGAGTTTTTCTTACCTGTTCTCTCCTGTCATTTGCTCGAGACTTGAATTTACTTACCTGATCTTTAGGCATTTTATTGACATAATAAGATCTATCAGTGTCTTTCCCGCTATCTTCTCCTTGAGAAGTCTGGCTTTCGCCGTCGTCTGTATAACACACTGGTGTTACCTTTCTCCTAGAGACGGGTTTTTCACTTACCTTGTTTTCCGGTGTCTTCTCTCTGGACAGTTTCAGGAGCTGTAATTTCACTTCTCCATCTAGGAATGACATGAGATCAGCCATGGTAGGGTCTCGTCGTTGTTGTTCCATCATATATAACACTTTCTTATCCCAGCGTGTACCTACCCCACCCTTCGGTAAAGTAGAAGCCACTGCTCTAATAACCATAGCATTCTGATACTCCTGAGACTTACCTAGCCAATCTAATTGTCTACAGATCTCCTGAATCTCATCGGAAAACTCGATAATTCCGCTGCTAATAAACTTTCGGGGCGCTACCAACTTTGCATACAAATACCCAGCGATGTTATTCCTATTACCATACCTGATGTTTAGTGTATCCCAAACTTGTCTTAATCCGTCTGGATGTCCAATAAACTTTAACGCCATTAACTTGGGAGATCCTTCCAAGCACTCGATGAGGAATCTAAGTTTCTCTCCATTAGATAGTACAGAGTTCTGTATGTTATCTTTGTAATATTCATTAAAAGGTAACCATTTCATCTCATCTCCATTGAACTTGACGATCTCTCCCACCTTCACCGCTTGCCGGGCTTCGGTTCTAGCCATTTGACGCGTAAAACTTTCTTGGGCCATCGTGTTATTTAATATCGAGTTATCGGTATATAAATTTCTCGGATTATGATCAGTTCTATATGGAATATCATTATCAACAGGTCTATAATTACCCTTAATAGGGTTCACTATAGGAGTTTCTACTTCGCTAGCAGTATAGATGCGTGTAGGCTCCACACCTTGTGTAAAAGCTTCTGTGGGATATAACTGGCCCCTTTTGCTTCGCAATCCAGTTTCCCCCCAGGCGCTGGAATACTCTAAAAAGGTTCTCTAACTGTATATATATTCCCCTCGCCCGCAAGGTACCGTTACAGGTGTTTTAACGGACATAAAAGTCATTCTGCTATATACGTGTTTTGGCGGACATGGTAAGGCAAAAAACCTGTAATGCACCAACTACCTTTCACAGCTTAGCCGTGATGATTCATATTACGACATCTAACAGCTGGTTGCTGACATGGAAACAGCCATTGGATGCATGGTTCTTTGTTTGGCTTGAGCCAATCAGAGCGATTTTTCCTGTCGACGTGTAGCTTTTCAGCCGATCATAAGGAGAGTGTTCAGTCTTACTGCTCTTACTTGATACTTTGTTGTTATTGCTGTCTAAGCCAGAAACACCGGCTTTTTGGGAAGAACTCTAGTAAACTGCTTAGATTATAGAAAGTATAACTGTTACCGGCGGTGTTACCTCACTTAATTTAACTGCACTAATCATATTGTTTGTACTGCTATTTACCGTCAGTTATTAATTGTACCTATTTGTTGATGGAAATATTGCTCTTTGGATAATACGGATAAATCACCCAAATTCCCAATTTTCTTGATACACTACAGGTTAGAGAGACCGGCTATATATAACAATTGCGATTTATATCAATGTGGTGTGTATTGAATCTAATGTTATTTAGTAGACACTACGTGAGTCAATTACTGCTCTCTTTATGTGTGATCAAATATACTGACTGTCTGCAGAATAGTGTGCATGATTGTGAGTGTGATGTGACTGGTAACAAAGCATTTCCTAAAGAATGCGACTTATACTTTAATCATAAGCCTTATCGTTGCGTTTAGTATAAGTCCTAGCTCTGTTTAAATAGATAGAGCGCCACGTCCTAAAGGAACTGTTAATATTTCCCGAAAGTTAATAATATCTGTCAGAAATTACATATTAGTGATCTATCGAATAATACAATAGGTTTACACTGCAACCTTACACTGCAATAATAAAATCTAAGCATCCGAATTCAGCCTCCCGGGTGTAGATCCATCGGGTGAATGATCGCGCATGGGCTGGCTTCGGCTAATGTTTTGTTTATTAGCATAAAATATTGTCGTATGCTAAAGGTGTGTTAATTAACTAAAAGACATATAAAATTTGGCAGGTTAAACTGCTAAAGGTCTTCAAAAGCGCGAACAGTAACAGTTATAATCTTATTGCAGTAGGCAATAAGGTTGCAAGTGTAGGCATTAAATACAGTTTAATACTGTTCTGTCGAACAGTAACAGTTATGATCTTATTGCAGTAAGCAATAAGGTTGCAAAATACCGTAGTGACCGGTAAAACTGAACCGGTGCTTCTGTAGGTCAGTAGGCCTAACTGTCATCACCGGTACCGGTACTGCTGTACAAGTACATTTAGTATTATTTCGATTGTGATCTATTGTATATTGTAGGCTGCCAGGGGAATAGGGATTGATCACCCCTCATTCTTTTGTATAGTTTACTTATTTCTGTCGGTTTTATTTACTAGTAGGCTAATATTGAGCAGAAGGCGTGTGACCCTGCTCAGATTGTTCAGATAATTGTAGGCTGAGCTGCTGTCTGACTGTTGTTGAGTTTGGAGAGATTACGGTGTGTGTAGAGTTGGTCTGATAAAGTGCAGTTAGTAAGTTGGGGCAGCCATATGCTGAAGGTCAATCCCCTCTTAAAGAATAAGTCGTACTACCGTGTTAGAACGCATACTAACTAACAGTTTCAGAATCTGCATATACTGTAGTTTATTTAGGCTTGATCGTAGTCTGCCAGTGTTTTAGCCTGTGTTTGTTTGTGTGGTCTGTTCAGGTACCGTAATAGTTATTACTCAGATATTTTGTAGGCTGGATTGTTGTCTGGCTATTATTAGGTCTGAAGAGATTGCTGCGTGTGTAGAGTTGGTCTGATCAAGTGCCGTTAGTAAGTTGGGGCAGCCATATGCTGAAGGTCAATCCCCTCTTAAAGAATAAGTCGTACTACCGTGTTAGAACGCATACTAACTAACAGTTTCAGAATCTGCACATACTGTAGTTTGTTTAGGCTTGATAGTAGTCTGCCAGTTGGTTTGTATTTGTTTGAGTATTCTGTACGGGTAGCGTAATATTTATTATTCAGAGTTTATGCGATTATTCGCAACATTCAGGTCCCCAAGTTTATTCCTACAGTAATTGTGCTTGTTATACATACCGTTATAGTTAAACTAACCCCGGTACTACATCAGGGCTGCTCGGCGTAGGTAAAGACTGGAGATTTTGTGCTTCGGTCACTCCAGCAGATGCCGTGGTTCTTTTAACTGTTCAAGTATATTTAACTACTGATTATTTGTTATACCGGTACTTGTACCTAATTTAGGGTTTAGTGTACAGTGCTATCCGAAGTAATTAGTGTAGGCAGTATATTTGTGTTGTAAAGTGGTTGATAGGCACATTCGTTAGCTCTATTAGCTTCTGGGTAGGAACAATCCGTGATACATAACGTAGTACCTATAGCGATACGGTTATAGGTCGTCAGGCGGTGGTATTTTCCTATCTGGACAGTACAATATATTTACTACTACTTATTATTTAAATACCGTAGTACCCTGTCCTTTGTAATAACCAGAAATCTAACCCTTTGTTGGACTGGTTTGTAGACTTCCTGTAAAATTACCCTAAAAATTTCGTACGTAATATTTTGTTGTGTTTAATTAGAGAATTAATCTCACCCATATCGTAAGTAATTTGTAGTATTAAGTAACTTAGGTAAATTAGAATTATCAGTTTTAGTGTCAAATAAATAGCACTTCACTGAGAGCGCACAGCTTCTGTGTAGTGACCCCCAGAAATAATAACATTTATTTCAAATATTGACAAAAAACCCATTTAAACGGGTATATAAATATTATAAATCAAATCAAACGATTTATAAATAGTAGGCCTGTCATACAAAAACTAGGTCTCACTATCAGTTGGACTACTGCTTAAATAACAGTAACAAAGTAAGTTAAAGTAACCAAGTAGCCCTAAAATATTCAGAGATTCAATTATTCTAAAATAATTGACATACCGGTACTCACTATAGGCTTATTATATTTATTCGATAAATTTAGGCTGAAATCATACCGGTACTCTGTAATTAATTATAGTCCAGAATTATACTTATATACTATAAGTGTAGGCTGTATACCGGTATTCACGATAGGCCTATTATATATTTATATATATTTGTGCTAAAATTATATACCGGTACTCTGTGACAAATCTAGTCTGTAATAATACTTATATATATATTATAAGCATATCGGTATTCTAATATATTATATATATATCACGCTACACTGAGTAGCAGCATCGGTAATTAATTATTAGGCTAACAGTGATACTGAATTACTAGACTTGCTTTAACTGTAATATAGCAGTAGGCATTCGACTGTACAATCAAACATGGCTGACACAAGGCAAACTCTGTCAGATAGTCTCCTAGAAACAACAGCCTGTTTCTCAGATCAAAGTGTAGAGAATCCCAGACCGAGGTCTGAAACCCCTCATACTGTAAGAAGGGCAACCCCTGCAGTGGTTGTGACAGAACCTAGGTTGGTAGAAAAGATTTCGCAATTTGCGAAGTTAGTGAAGCGCCGTTGGTCTGCCATAGGCACTCGGGCCCAAGTCAAGCGGGATCAAGAAGAAGCTATAAAACAGCAGCAACCTCCTAGCCAAGAACCTGGTTCTCAGCGGCCCGATAGCTCCAGTAGTTCGGATACTGTTGAGCGGACGCCAGAACGCGGAGCGAAGATGGCGGATACGGTTTATGATGGGCGGCCAGCCTGTGGGGAATCAACCGACGCCACTTCTTCTCAAGTGGAAAGTGAGGTGGAAAGCGAAGTGAAAAGTGAGGTGGAAAGCGAAGTGGAAAGCGAGGTGGAAAGCGAAGTGGAAAGCGAATTAACATCAGCAGAGAAGCCGCGAACTAGAGACGCTATCGACATTTATTTGTCCGACTATCAGCGATTCCTAGGAGACGAAGAGTTGAGGAGACGGCTGTCTGGACTTTCCCCTAATAGTGAAGGAACCAAGCTTGTGTTGGACGCAATCGATGCCGAAATGTTAGCTGCAAACCAAGCTGAATGTGATGAAAAACTCCGCCTCATTAGAGTCCGAGAAGAACAAATAAAGAAAAGAAGGATAGAGGAACAAAAGGCGGCGGCTATGGCAGATGCAGAAGCAGAAAGAAAAGCAGCAAAGGCGGCGGCTATGGCAGAAGTAGAAGCAGAAAGAATAGCAGCAAGGGCAGCAGCGGCAGAAGCAGAAGCAAAAGGAAGGGCAGCAGCGGCAGAAGCAGAAGCAAAAGGAAAGGCAGCGGCGGCAGAAGCAAAGGCGGAAAGGGCAGTGGCCGAAGCAGAACGGAGAGCCTCTGAGCAGACTACCCAACTGGAGTTGGAAAATCTGCAAGAGACACAAGACAGTATAAATAAACAGTTTACTGCTAATCAAATGCAGATGATGAGTCGATCTACTCCCAAGCGCCAAGGATACACATCATCGGAGGAAGGCAAGACCACCGATCCTGAAGGCGGAGGAAATAGATCTCGTCTAAGCAGGCGTAGAAAAACATCTCACCGTCATAAACTGCCTGATTTGCCCCCCGCTGTTAAAAGACAGCTAACTAGCACAGATTTAGGTAGTGCAGAACCCATAGAACAATTTATCCAGGTCAAAAGACTCCCTACTATAGTCGATGAACCTGAAATAATTAGGCTTGTAGTTCCCAAAGTCACTTCTGTGCTAGAGACCCCTACACTTCCAGAGCTTAACTCTAAATTCCCTTTACATAGCACTACACTGCCTGTACCCGGTGGAACAGTCCATGCAAATACCCCTGTCCAGATAGCAGAGAGAGAAATCAATAATTTGTCTCCCGTCGTCCCGCGTCAGCCCGCTACTATGTTGGCGACTCCCGCTTCGGCGGTTGAGTGGGTGGAAGAGGGACGGCGGGGGATGAATCTCCTGCTGGGACAGATGCAGGAGACTGTCCACCAACTTAAGGGAACAGTGAGGGAAGGTAGAGCAGAGTTGCAAGAAGTGCAGCAAAGTATCGCACTAGAACGCGATAAATTAGTCAATATACAAAAGGGCATACCAATACCCCCTGTAACATTGTGTCAACCTGTTAGGTCTGAAGTATTACATGCGCAAGGTGTGGAGCCTACACGCATCTATACTGCTAGTGAAGTTGAAACTCCTATAACAAACCCTATTAAGGGTGATTATAGACCTGTTATTAATGATATTCCCTATAGATCTAATAATGATCCGAGAAATTTATATACCGATAATTCGACATTAAATAACACGATGGTCCAAGAAAGCTTTACGCGTCAGATGGCTAGAACAGAAGCCCGCCAAGCGGTCAAAGTTGGAGAGATCGTCAAATTCAATGGAGATGAGATGAAATGGTTACCTTTCAACGAATATTACAAAGATAGCATACAGAACTCTGTACTATCTAACGGAGAGAAACTTAGATTCCTCATCAAGTGCTTGGAAGGACCTCCCAAGTTAATGGCGTTAAAGTTTATTGGACATCCAGATGGATTAAGACAAGTTTGGGATACACTAAACATCAGGTATGGTAACAAGGATAACATAGCTAAGTATTTGTATGCAAAATTAGTAGCCCCCCGACACTTCCTTAGTAGTGGGATTATAGAGTTTTCCGATGAAATTCAAGAGATCTGTAGACAACTGGACTGGTTAGGTAAGTCGCACGAATACCAGAGTTCCATGGTTATTGGAGCCGTAGTCTCTACTTTACCAAAGGGTGGAGTATGTACACGCTGGGACAAGAAAGTGTTGTACATGAATGAACAACAACGACGAAGTCCTACCATGGCTGATCTCATGTCTTTCTTAGATAGTGAAGTAAAATTACAACTCATAAGGCAGGCCAGAGAGAAAACATCGGAAAATAAGGTAAGTGAGAAACCCGATTCTAGGAGAAGGATAATACCAGTGTGTTATACTGACGACGGCGAAAGCCAAGCTTCTCAAGAAGAGGACAGCGGGAAAGACACAGCAAAATCTTACTATGACAACAAGACCTATAAAGACGTAAGTAAATACAAGTCTCGAACCAGTGACAGGAGAGAACAGGTAACAACAACTCCTCCTACGTCTCCTAAGAGAATTCACGGAAGAAAGCCCGAAGAAAGAACGAGAGTGCATAACGTTAACCAAGTTAAGGTGAGTAACATCAAACCAAAATGTGCGCTGTGCGACGGGCCTCACCGTTTGAGTGCGTGTGCTGAATTTCTAAAGAAATCCCCTGTAGACAGACGTACAGTCCTGTGGAATAAGCGGTTATGCTATAATTGCCTCAGATCAGGACACCAACGGCGAACCTGTTACTCCGACGCAAAGTGTGCAAAGTGTGGCGCGAAACATCACATTTTGTTACACAGTGAGTTCGAACGAGACAACCCGAGTCAGGTAAGTGAGCCCGAATTACATGTCCAATTCAGTGATGTGAACGACACTGACCAAGGTTCTGAGTGGGAAGGATTCTATACAGACGAATTCTCCGATGCCAACGAATCCTGTTATCTAATAAATACCGCAGTGTATCGAGCACTTACGTACGAAAAAGACACCACCAATGAGTTTCCCCCAACTACTTTTGACAAACCACCATCTTGGAAAACTCCAACTTCCAATGTAGGAATCAGAGAATTTCCTGTAATGCAGGTAAGAGTTCACGGTCCCAACAAAAGTTACATAGTGAACGCACTCCTTGACTCCGGCAGCACAGGAACATTCATCGATCAAGAACTGGCCGAAGATATCTTTGCTGGACAACCCAAATTCCAAACTAAGTTGAATATGTCCGGAATTATGCAGGTTTGGAAATCTACCATAACGGCAGATTACTATGTAGGTGCGTTGTCCACCCCCCAGGATAAATTAGGAGCACAAAGTATAAGGTCAGTAAAAATGGTGGCTATAAGGAACTTCGCTACTACCCAAGCAGACCTTTATAATTGGGACGAGGATGAGAGCATCCAACATCTTAAGATACCTCGATTCCAGACAGATTATCCTGGAGTGCAAATACTCATCGGCCAAAACGCGCATGAGGCGCTCGAGCCATTGGAGAAACGGCCTGCTCAACCGCAGCCACTGCAAACCTATGCGGTAAGAACTAGAGTAGGTTGGTACTTTACTGGCCCTTCCCGCAGAACTCTTGAAGAAAGATTGCCACAAGACCGGCTACTTCAAGTAAAGGATTGGGAAGAGGGGAGCAGTGAAGTGGACGAACCCACTGAGGTAACACCATACTCCTCAGATAATGACGATATTAACTCCAATGTAGATCAATGGAGACATTGCCTTGGGACGATTAATCCAGCCGACATCGCTTCCAGAGGAGCAACTCCTCAAGAACTGATAGATACTCCAGGCTGGTTAGGTGGATCCGACTCCTTAAGTAAAGAAGAAGAAGAATGGCCTCCTCATCCTACCACGGCAGAAATTAGACAGGCCAAGGGAGCGGAGAAAGTAACACAACAACTCAATCGCCCAGCTAGTCGTTTATGTTTACTGGAAAGAGACAGAAAACTGTCCGGAAACTATAGAAGGACGCAAGCGACTCTTCCTACGACTACTTCCCTAATCCGACAAATATCTAGGGACTCCATAACGTGATAGCATGTGGAGTGGGCGTGTGACTATATCATTTTATATTTGTTTTTATTTTCTATTTATGTATGTATTATTATGTAATTTATTTTTATTTATATTATATCAATGTGGTGTGTATTGAATCTAATGTTATTTAGTAGACACTACGTGAGTCAATTACTGCTCTCTTTATGTGTGATCAAATATACTGACTGTCTGCAGAATAGTGTGCATGATTGTGAGTGTGATGTGACTGGTAACAAAGCATTTCCTAAAGAATGCGACTTATACTTTAATCATAAGCCTTATCGTTGCGTTTAGTATAAGTCCTAGCTCTGTTTAAATAGATAGAGCGCCACGTCCTAAAGGAACTGTTAATATTTCCCGAAAGTTAATAATATCTGTCAGAAATTACATATTAGTGATCTATCGAATAATACAATAGGTTTACACTGCAACCTTACACTGCAATAATAAAATCTAAGCATCCGAATTCAGCCTCCCGGGTGTAGATCCATCGGGTGAATGATCGCGCATGGGCTGGCTTTGGCTAATGTTTTGTTTATTAGCATAAAATATTGTCGTATGCTAAAGGTGTGTTAATTAACTAAAAGACATATAAAATTTGGCAGGTTAAACTGCTAAAGGTCTTCAAAAGCGCGAACACCTTGCGCATGCGATACTTCAGACCTAACAGGTTGACACATTGTTACAGAGGGTGGTGGTATACCCTTTTGGGTATTTACTAATTTATCACGTTCTAGCGCGATACTTTGCTGCACTTCTTGCAACTCTAGCCTACTTTCCCTTACTGTGCCCTTGAATTGCTGAACAGTCTCCTGCATCTGCCCGAGCAGGAGATCCATCCCCCGCCGTCTCTCGTCCACCCATTCGACCGCCGAAGCGGGAGTCGCCAACGTTGTAGCGGGCGGACGAGGGACAACGGGCGACAAATCATGAATATTTCGCTCGGGGTCCAGGACCTGAACTGTCTCCTGGGCAGTTCTACGGGGCACAGGTAGCTTAGTGCTATGCAGAGGGAATTTAGAGGTAGTCTCAGGGAGCACAGGTGTGTCTATCACCGAAGGGGTGATTTCAAGAACAGGCCTAATTATTTCAGGCTCATCTACTATCGTAGGGAGTCTTTCTATTTTAATTGTTTGGTCTGTGGGCTCTGTACTACCTAAGTTGGTGTTATTTAGTTGCCTTCTAACAGCTGGAGGCAAATCAGGCAATTTCTGACGGTGGAATGTTCTTTTACGTCTGCTTAAACGAGATCTATTTCCTTTGCCTTCAGTATCGGTGGTATCGCCTTCCTCAGATGATGTATATCCCTGTCTTTTGGGAGTAGATCGATTCATCATCTGCATATTACTAGCTGTTAACTGTTTATTTATGCAGTCTTGATTCTCCTGAATGTTTTCCAATTCTAATTGGGTGGTTTCTTCAGTCGCTCTCCGTTCGGCATCTGCCACTGTCTCTGCGGCCTTTCTTTCAGCCTCGGCCGCCTTTCTTTCAGCTTCGGCCGCCTTTGCTTCTGCCGCTGCCGCTGCCTCTGCGGCCTTTCTTTCAGCCTCGGCCGCCTTTCTTTCAGCTTCGGCCGCTTTTGCTTCTGCCGCTGCCGCTGCCGCTGCCACTTTTCTTTCAGCTTCGGCCGCTTTTGCCTCTGCCGCTGCCTCTGCCGCTACCGCTTTTCTTTTTGCTTCCGCAGCTACCACTGCTGCTTTCTTTCTGTCTTCTATACGTTTTTTCTTTACTTGTTCTTCTTGGACTCGTGTCAGGCGGAGTTGTTCATCAAATTTAGCCTGATTCGCAGCCCTCATTTCCACATCGATGGCATCCAACACACGCTGAGTTCCTTCGCTATTAGGGCTAAGTCCATCTAACCTTCTCCTCAACTCGTCATCACCTAAAAAACATTGATAGTCTGACAGATAGATGTCAATGGCATCCCTCTTATGCGGTTTCTCTGCCGTCGCTTCACTTTCCACTTGGGAAAAAGTAGCGTCTGTTGATTCTCCATGGGTTGAGCGCTCCTCCAGCTGAGCTTTCCACTGAGCTGTTCCTTGAACCTGGAGACTCACCCTTTGAAACCAAGTCTTTACGGCAACTTGCAACGACGTGTCTTGTCTTCGTTTAGAAGCCTCCTCAAAGGCCGATAATATTAGCCTGATTCGTAGAATTCTTTCTCTAACTTGATAAAGCAGTTGTCCCTGCTCTTGAGGTCCTTGTGGTTGTTGAAACAGTTGTCCTTTTACTCGCTCCATAGAGCTGAAGAATCCCTGTGCGTATCCGGCTGCGGACCTCTTCCACACAGCGGGATCTATGGTTTCTTTGGCTACTCCCATCCGGTGTATGTCTTCCCAGGCAGCTTCTGATAAATCAAACGGGAGTCCGGGTCCGGGGAAGTTCCATTGCGACTCGACCATGGACTTCAGTTCTTCCCTTGTGTATCCAGCATAACTATCTCTAGTTGAACGCTGGCTTCTCGCCCAATCGATCTGGTGTTCTTCCACAGCGATCAATAACCTAGTGAGTACGGCTGCAGGAAGGATGAGAAGGGGATCCGAATAAACCGCATCCATCATCTTTGCTCCGCGTTCTGGTGTCAGTTCTACAGTATCCTCACTACTGGAGCTGCTGGGCCGTTGAGAAGTAAGTTCTTGGCTCGCGGGTTGTTGCTGTCCCGCTGCTTCTTGGTCCCGCTTGACCTGAGCTCGAGTGCCTATGATAGACCTACGATGTTGGACCAGCCTAGGTTCTTTTATTACTACTGGAGGGATGACTTTCCTCACAGTGGGAGGTGAACTGAACTTACGACTAGACGGTTCTACGCCTCTATCTGAGTCGCAGATAGTTACATCTAATAAACTGTCTGACAGGTTCTGCTTAGTATCAGACATGTTTATGTGTACAGTTGAATGTCTATTGCTGTATTACAGTCTGAGCAAGTCTAGTAACTCAGTATTAACTGCTAGCCTAGTAATTAATTACCGGTACTGCTACTCAGTGTAGCGTGATATATATAATATATTAGAATACCGGTATGCTTATAGTATATATAACTATTATTACAGACTAGGTTTATCACAGAATACCGGTATAATTTTAGCACAAATATATATAAATATATAATAGGTCTATCGGGAATACCGGTATACAGCTTACAGTTTTGTAGTATATAATTATAATTCTGGACTAGAATTAATTATAAAGTACCGGTATAATTTCAGCCTAAATTTATAGAAATAAAGATAATAGGCCTATCGTAAATACCGGTATATCAATTATTTTAAATAATTGAATTTCTGAATTTTAGGGTTACTTGGTTACTTTACTTACTTTATTACCGTTTTTTGAGCAGTAATCCAACTGATATTGAGACCTAATGGTTGTATGGTAGGCCTACTATTTATAAATCGTTAGATTTGATTTATAATATATATATACCCGTTTTAATGGGTTTAGTCAATGTTTGAAATAAATTTTAATATTTCTGGGGAACAATCACTACACAAAGCGGTGCGCTTTCAGTGAAGTGTAACTTATAGGACACTAAAACAAATGATTCTAATTTACCTAAGTTACTTAATACAACAAATTACGTACAATTCGGGTGAGATTACAATCTCTAAATAAACACAAAAATTTACAAAAACACAAAATACGAATTTTTAGGGTAATTTTACAAGAAGTCTACAAACCAGCCTAACAAAGGGTTAGGAAACTGGTTATTACAACGGACAGGGTACTACGGTATTTGAAAATAATAAGTAGTAGTAAATACACTGCGTTGTCCAGATAGGAAATACCACCACCTGACGACCTATAGCCGTATCGCTAGAGGTACTACGTTATGTATCACGGAGTGTTCCTACCTAGAAGTTAATAGAGCTAATCGAATGTGCCTATCAACCACTTTACAACACAAATATAATGCCTACACTAATTACTCTCGGAAAGCACTGTACACTAAACCCTAAATTAGGTACGAGTACTTGTACAACAGATAATCAGTAGTTAAATATACTTGAACAGCTAAAAGAACCACGGCATCTGCTGGAGTGACCGGTGCACAAAATCACCAGTCTTTACCTACGCCAAGCAGCCCGTGTAGTACCGGGGTTAATTTAACTATAGCGGTATGTATAACAAACACAATTATTGTAGGAACAAACTTGGGGAATGAATGTTGCGAATAATCGCATAAACTCTGAATAATAAATATTACGCTACGCGTACAAATACTCAAACAAAATGCAGACCAAATACCGACAGACTACTATCAAGCCTAAACAAACTACGGTATATGCAGACTCCGAAATGATTAGGTAGTATGCGTTCTAACCCAGTAGTACGACTTATTCTTTAATTGGGGGTTTACCTTACAGCATTGGCTGCCCCTACTTCCTAACCGTTCTTTATCGGACAAGGGCTCTACACACACTACAATCCGTTCAGACCTAATAACAGCCAGACAACTATCCAGCCTACAAATTATCTAAATAAATATTATACGCTACCCGTACAGACTTACACAAACAAAGTACAGACTAAACGATGGCAGACTACTCTCAAGCCTAAATAAACTACAGGACATGCAGACTCCGAAATGATTAGGTAGTATGCGTTCTAACCCAGTAGTACGACTTATTCTTTAGTTGGGGGTTTACCTTACAGCATTGGCTGCCCCTACTTCCTAACCGTTCTTTATCGGACAGGTGATCCACTCACACTGCAATCCGTTCAGACTTAACAGCAATCAGACAACAGCTCAGCCTACCAATTGTCTGTACAATCTGATCAGGCTTACACGCCTTCTGTTCAATACTGGCCTACAAATAAAATAAAACTGACAGAAATAAGTAAGCTCCAAAAGAAACAAGGGGTGTACAGTCCCTAATCTCTTAAACAGCCTACCGGTATGCAACAATCAAATCGAATAATACTAATGTACTTATACGGAAGTACCGGTTAGGACAGTTGGGCCTACGGACCTACAGAAGTACCGGTTCTGGCAGTTGGACCTACGGACCTACGGCAGTACCGGTTCTGGCGGTTGGGCCTACTGACCTACTGAAGTACCGTTCAGGTTTACCGGTTGACCGGTACTTTCAACTTTATTGCTTACTGCAATAAAGAAGCGATATCCGTTATTGTTCGCGCTTTCAGACCTTTGGCAGTTTAACCCGCCAAATTAGGATGTCTTCTAGATAATAAATCACCTTTAGCCTATGACAAGTATTTAATTCACTACACTAGTCGAAACCAATCTGTGCGCGATCATTCACCCGCTGGATATACCCGGGAGATTGGGTTCGACGGCTTAATTTTATTGCTATGTAAGCCTAATGTATTATTCGACTGACAGTATTATATAATCTCTGACAATATTATTCACCTTCGGGGAATATTAACAGTTCCTTTAGGACATGGCGCTTTACCCATATAAACAGAGTTATGACTTAAACTACTCACAACGATATGGCTTAGTTATAATTCACATATATGGCGCATTCTTTAGGAAATGCTTCGTTATCAGGCTCACTCATACACAATGCTGCACAATACTGCACACTGATCTGCCGATCTTCACTGATTTTAGTTATATATAAAAGGAACACGGACTGACTCATGTAGGGTCTATCAAATAACATTAGATTCACTTCAAACCACTTTAACATAAGTCACAATCGTTATATGTAACCTTTCTCTCTTACCTTCGGTATATCAAGAATATTGGGTTTCGGGGTTATTTAGCGTTATTCCAAATATAATAATTCATCAACCATATTATGAAGAACTGACAGTAAATAGCAGTATAACAATATAAAAGTATGCAAGAAAGACCAAACATCAGTTTTGTATGGATTGGATTGATTGTTTAGTTATGATAACGGATATATGTCCTTATAATTAAGCCTACTAGTGTTGAGCTAAAAACAGAAAAGCACAAAATATTTCCAAGCCGTTCTCTCCTGGCTCAGGACAGAAAGACCAACAACACTGAAAACTGATAAGAATAACCTTATTTACAAAGGCTTCCACCCAACACAGAGAAAGAGCATACAGATAGGAAAATTCAGTTCAGTAGATCTGTGATAGGTCGAAATCAAAATCAACTCAAATCCTATTGGCAGATACAGACAGCAGGGCTGTGGGGCAACTTTCCCAAGCTGGTTGGACAATCAAACGTAGCCCAGATCCCTTCGCACAGCAAATCAGCCAATCAGCCGGTAGCTTGCGCTATTCGAGTTATAGATCCCTTTTTAGAGTATTCCAGCGCCTGGGGGGAACTGGTTAGCAAGGCAAACGAATCAGTTATCCCACAAAAGCTTTTACACATTGATATCATCCAAGTTGAGCCAGGAATCTGGCATGTTGAGGTGGAAGTACAAGGAACGAACGTCGGACGATTCAGGATTACCGTTTGGGTGGTCCAGGCTGAGTACAATACCTACGAGGAACTATTCTACGACATCGCATATCTAGCTATCGACGAGGCGTTGGAATGATGGCGAACAACGTATCCGATACCGATGAGATGGACCACCACACAGATTCGGAAGCCGACGAGGTACCAAACGTCAAGAACATGACCCGTCGACTAGGGGCTCTCAAGGGCGGAGTAACTCGAGCGTATCAACGGATAGAGAAACAACTCAAGGGAGTCAAAAACCCCCTCAACGAGATACAAACTCAGCTTCTGGGTATCCGAAACATCTTACAGCGATATGAAAGAATGATACAGGCGTACCAAGAGCTCATTCCCTCCACCGATCAGGAAAACTACCCCAGGTTAGAAGAACACGTTGTACATCTAGATGGGTTCCGCAAACAACACCGGAGGACCCTCAGCCTTGTGAGAGGCTATGAAGAACAGTACTACAAGAGAGCTGAAAGAACAGACGCAGAATCAGTGCAAACCTCCAGCACCAGGACAGCAGTACATCGAAGGAGATCAGGGTCCTCGAGAAACCAGCACTCCAGCACTAGGAGCACGGTGTCCGGTTCAGCACACAGCTCTCAAGGGGGTCAGCCACTCCGAGTCCAGCTACGAGAACATAAGGCATTAGCCCTCAAAGCTCGGATGGAAGATGAGTACGTTCAACTGCGAACCGAGCAAGATATTTTTGCTGCCAAAATGCAAAAACGGGAGGCCGAACAAGAGGTCGAACGGTGGGCTGAGCAACATAGACAGGAGGCCGAACGACGTGAATGAGAGGCCAAACAGGAGGCTGAACAACGTGAACGAGAGGCTGAACAACAGGCCGAACAACGTAGACATGAGGCTGAACGACGTGAACGAGAGGCCAAACAGGAGGCTGAACAACGTGAACGAGAGGTTGAACAGGAGGCTGAACAACATGAACGAGAGGCCAGACAAGAGATCGAACAACGTAAATGGGAGGCTGAACGACGTGAACGAGAGGCCAAACAGGAGGCTGAACAACGTGAATGAGAGGCCAGACAAGAGATTGAACAACGTAAATGGGAAGCAGAAATGCGTAAACAACACGCCGAGGCCCAAGCGATTCTCACCCACAAAAAGAATGCGGATATTGCAAAACTCGCGGAATACGAAGCCGCACTTATAGAACGAGATATTCAACTATACGAGGACTGGGAAAGGGATATAGATCAGGACTATGCACCAATACCGATACCGGAATTAGAGAAGTCATTTACACCGCAGGTGGCGAAACTTCCGAAACCCGAGATCCCGCCTACCATACAGTCTACGTTATCGGCACAAGCACCGGTGTTCCATCCCCCACTGGTTACGCTTAAAAATGAGGAACCGTATTTCCCATCCAACCCCACAGCAAAGAGTGTACCCAAGTACGAGCCTGAAAGGGACTCGGAACGGGACGCCACTCCTCGATCCAACAACCCGTTTACATCCACACCACAAACCCGTAGTCGCGTCATCATTAAAACTCCACCTATCATTGATCCATCGAGTATGGGAGAGAGTGCCAATAACTATAACCCTCCGAGTCACTCCATTTCAGACGACGTCGGCATTATACGGGCATTGGAAAACCGCCTTGCCATGCCCAAGATGGAGATCCGCACCTTCGAAGGAGATCCCATCGATTACCTCAGATTCAAGAAACGGTTCTTTGTGCAGATTGGTTCAACGGACATAGCCGACGCACAAAAACTGGTATTTTTATCACAATACCTGGGTGACAAACCACGCCGAATCATTGCTTGTTTTGTGGGAGGTTCTCATGAAGCATACTACGACGCATGGAAAACTCTAGACAAAAGATACGGAAATACCGGGACTATAATTAATAAAACTCTAGAGAAACTGATACAAGACACGGGATCCCTAGGGGACCCACAGAACGTCCAGGAATTCTCAGATTCCATGAAGGATGCCTACTACACTCTAAAGCCCTTAAATAAGGAGGACCAGGTGAACAACATTCTAAACCTCCGTCAGATCGCCCGAAAGTTCCCCGGATGGCTGCAAAGTAAGTGGGCCTATAAATGCGTAGACCTCCTGCGCAGACACCCAGATCGAGATCCCAGCTTCCTTGAAATGTCGGCATTCCTGGACGATATCTCCGAAGCTATGAATGACTCGATGTTCTCGAAACAGAGTCTCGTCAAGTTGGACGGAATAGAGAGCAACTCCAGGAGTAAGACACCCACTCAGAAACCGAGATTCCGCCCTCCTCCGGTGAGTACGATGGCCATCACCATGGCCGAGGATTCCGATGACGAAGACTACGAGGAACCGACATCAGCCGAGGAATGGGCGTGTTACCTCGCGAATTGGGCACCCGAGAGGGAAGGCATCACAAACTCACTGCTCTGTCTCTATTGTGGAGAGAAACATAAAGTTGAATTCTGCAGGAAGTTCCAGTTTGCCGAACTCGTCCCACGCTTCGAAGCGATTATGAAACACCGAGGATGCTTCCGGTGTCTTGGTACAGGTCATTACGTTCGGGAGTGCGACCAAAGGTCGTGTTGTGCGGTTTGTAACGACCTACGTCATCACACGCTCCTCCACATCCCCGCAAACTTTGACTTCACTACCCTCCCCTTTCGGATTGAAACAAAGCGAAGAGGAGAAACGAACCACATTTCTAAAGGATCCCGGACAACCCAACGGAGAGAAACCAACCCGTTTAAAACCTCCACTAACGCATCACAAGTGACAAATATCTCAGCCACGATCAACCTGATAAATCGCCGTTACATGGTCTTTGCCAAGGTAATCCCAGTAAGAATTCAGGGAGTCGGCAAATCCTTGACGACGCTTGCGTTCCTTGATAACGGGTCGGACGGAACCATCATCGACCGGGATTTCCTCGAGCAACTCGGCCTAGACTATGAACCTTGCAAACGGCCCATACAAACTATTACCGACCACAGAGAGCTAGAATCCGGGGAGGTGCAACTACAGATGGAAGGAGTAATGAAGGGCTACGAGACGGTTAAGGTCACCATCAAGAACGCCTTGGTACACACAGACCTCCGAGTGCGGTTCCGACAATCGGCCGAGTACGCCCCCCTTATACAGCTCGATCGAGACGACGTAGACCTAAGGTGCCCGCCGTTGGATGTAAACCGCATCACCCTACTGATCGGACTTGATACACCAGAATTACACATCCCCACCGGAGACGTAGCCCGATCTATAAAGCAGGATGACGGTTTTTATGCTGAACAAACAATAATGGGATGGACACTCTGCGGCATTAAGGAAAAAACTACTGACACCTATACCTATCTTCCCAAATGTCAGATTAAAGAGAATGCAACCTCCGTGGGTTATTGCTCAGCTACGGACCTTGACGAGGATTTGTTTCTGGAGACCGAGAAAACCCAACAAGAGATGACGAAATATTTTAATCTAGAGACCCAGGAATTCGCTGAAAAGGACGAAAACCCGTCCGAAGAGGATCGATATTGTATTTGTAATACCCAACAAATAAATAAAATGAGATTCGATATTGTTCATAATTAGCACATTAAAGCTTTAATTTCCCTAGTTCTATTATTCGCGCCGCAACGCTATAATATTCTAAATTATCAACAATGACACGATCATGACGTTCATGAGGCCTTTGCGGAGCACGAAGTGAGCAAAGCCTTTAGCATGTGGGAAACATTAACGAGTTGTCTGCCGTTAGTAAAAAGTCTTCAACACAATAATTGTCCTCATGTAGTGCCGTGTTGTGTTAGTTTCTTTTTGACCTAACTTCAGACTCTTTCTAAGCTTTTGACGCACTACATAACGTGCCAAGTTTGACAACAAATCGCCAATGGCACCCATATTCTAAGGCTTCGCTCACTTCGTGGCTCGCCCCACATAGTTATAAAACCATTACTAGTAGTGAAAGTGGTGCAAAATTATATGACATTGTACTATATTAGCAGGCATAAATGACACAATAATTATGTTTTCGTAATTACTATTACATAATTATAACTTAAGCTTACATAGTAATTCTGAAAATCAACCACATTTAAAAATATTTTAAACAGATAGTAAACAAATGTTATATATTATAAATAGAGTAGGCGTATAAAATATAATACTGAGCTATAGTAATAATATAACGATATAGTAATATAAGGATATAGTAAATATAAGTATTATAGTTCTTATAAGAGATAGGTCTATAAGTTCAGAGCAGCCGACATAATCATTACTAAATAGTATATTATAGTGAGATTAATTTGTATTAAATTTTAAGATTGAGAATATTATAAGATAGATAAGATATTTAAAAGATACATATAAGATACAAGATATATAAGATACATATAAGATTCATATAAGATACAAGATACATAAGATACATATAAGATACATATAAGAAACATATAAGATATATATGACATAAATATAAAATACAGGAAAAAAAATAAGAGTAAGATTACAAGAATTTCATAAAATCATTAAGAAAACTAATATCTATTAGTAGAAGGAATAAATACCTGGAAAATATCTGGCAGTGTCGATCGCATTACATATTAAAGTTACATATAAATATATCGGCGTGGTGTAATCAATTCAGGGCAATATGATGCCTATCATTCTGTATTTATACAATAGATCTTTCTGTATTTATACAGTAGATCTTTCTGTATTTATACAATAGATCTTTCTGTATTTATACAGTAGATCTTTCTGTATTTATACAATAGATCTTTCTGTATTTATACAGTAGATCTTTCTGTATTTATACAATAGATCTTTCTGTATTTATACAGTAGATCTTTCTGTATTTATACAGTAGATCTTTCTGTATTTATACAATAGATCTTTCTGTATTTATACAGTAGATCTTTCTGTATTTATACTAAGAATTAGCAATACTAAGAAATATTTACTTAATCTCATTTAATTTAATCTTTAATCTCCTTATAATATAATGAATAATCTTCCAACTGAACTTAAAGCAGTAGTGGCCAGGGGAGGGACTTCGACTCACACCTTCATGGAAGCTGTGATACTGCATGTATCTAACGGAGTGAAAAAGAAAAGGGACAGAAAAGGAGAACAGCCGTCCAAAAAACCTCGACTAAGTTACAACACAATGGTGTTCATGATGTAAGTGTTTCTATATAATATGTGATAATTTATGTTTATGTAGGTATCAAAATTTTATTTACACTATTGTATACGTTTATATTAAATATTATAAAGAATAAGTATAGGTTTTTGTAAATAATAGATAATAAAATATTTATTTCCAGGGCGGGATTACATAATGAGCATACATGTTCATGAGGCCTTTGCGGAGCACGAAGTGAGCAAAGCCTTTAGCATGTGGGAAACATTAACGAGTTGTCTGCCGTTAGTAAAAAGTCTTCAACACAATAATTGTCCTCATGTAGTGCCGTGTTGTGTTAGTTTCTTTTTGACCTAACTTCAGACTCTTTCTAAGCTTTTGACGCACTACATAACGTGCCAAGTTTGACAACAAATCGCCAATGGCACCCATATTCTAAGGCTTCGCTCACTTCGTGGCTCGCCCCACATAGTTATAAAACCATTACTAGTAGTGAAAGTGGTGCAAAATTATATGACATTGTACTATATTAGCAGGCATAAATGACACAATAATTATGTTTTCGTAATTACTATTACATAATTATAACTTAAGCTTACATAGTAATTCTGAAAATCAACCACATTTAAAAATATTTTAAACAGATAGTAAACAAATGTTATATATTATAAATAGAGTAGGCGTATAAAATATAATACAGAGCTATAGTAATAATATAACGATATAGTAATATAAGGATATAGTAAATATAAGTATTATAGTTCTTATAAGAGATAGGTCTATAAGTTCAGAGCAGCCGACATAATCATTACTAAATAGTATATTATAGTGAGATTAATTTGTATTAAATTTTAAGATTGAGAATATAAGATAGATAAGATATATAAAAGATACATATAAGATACAAGATATATAAGATACATATAAGATTCATATAAGATACAAGATACATAAGATACATATAATATACATATAAGAAACATATAAGATATATATGACATAAATATAAAATACAGGAAAAAAAATAAGAGTAAGATTACAAGAATTTCATAAAATCATTAAGAAAACTAATATCTATTAGTAGAAGGAATAAATACCTGGAAAATATCTGGCAGTGTCGATCGCATTACATATTAAAGTTACATATAAATATATCGGCGTTTTCTCAGGTTGTCAATTTTGACTTTTTTTCATCACTAAATTCCCTACTACTATTTTATTTTTTACTCGATTTCCATCAAACATATACCAAAATGCTCTGCAGCTTTAGTACTACTATCGTTGGTTTTTTAAAACCCTTTCCGGCCTGAATTAATTTAATTTAGGAAAAAAAATTGGTTGGTCCCCAATGGTGGGTGCGCCAGATTTACTCTCCAATGGTGGCTGCACCATATCTACACCCCTACGGTGGTGGATGTACCACATCTACTCCCCAATAGTGGCTGCATCACATCTACTCCCAAGGCCCAATGGTCAACATCTACACCCCTATGGTGGCTACGCCACATCTACTCCCCAATGAAGGCTGTTCCACATCTACTCTCCAATGGCGACTGCACCAGATCTATCCACAATGGTGGCTACATCACCTCTACTATCCTATGCTCAACATCTACTCCCCATGGTGGCTGCACCACAACATCTAGGCCTACACACACCCCAATGGTGGAAGCACCACATCACACAAACGATGGCTGAATCACATCTACTCCCCAACGGTGCTGCACCACATCTACTCCACAACTGTGGCTGCACCACTTCTACTCCCCAACTGTATAAACCTAACGTAGACAAATGTATACAGTGGTTTATCAATAACCAGCCTACCTGTACTGTAAAGTTTATTCTGGAAGTATTATTATCTCATTGGACAATCCATCTTTGGAATACCCAATCAAAATTCTCAATATCGCTTTGCCAAAGCATTTAAATAACCATCTTTCCTATGCCAGGTAGTCATCATGTCAATACCTGAAAACACGGCATCTAAAATCGTTCGTTCATTGAAGCCTTCTACTACAATTATCCAATCAGAATCGGTAATTTATAAGTAAGGGAAGTGTGATAGTGCCTCAATTGGATGAAACCAACTATAATTAGTTAAAATTATGCAATTCGTAGTGAAATAAATTCAGTGTATACAAAAATATACAGTCGGCCGGAAAGGGTTAAAACATGGCCATTGGATCTTCTAGAACCGATTTTGTAACTGTTACACTTTGTCTATCACAAAATATTTATTCTCAAAATATAGCCCGGAAATACTAAAACCCCCCTAAATTTTTCAAAAACAATAATTTTGTGCTAAAATCATCATAGAAAATAGCCTACATTTTTTAGGTCCATTTTACCAAAGTCTTGGACCAAGAACTTAAATGCAGGGTATTACAGATCCTTAAACATGAGCTAATTTACATAGAAATGCCACAAATTTATAGAATTTTTGAAAAAACCGACCTGCTCAAAAAGTCCCATATTTTTCGAACAAAGAGTTTATGAAGCTAGCTATTTAATAGTATATATAAGATCACAGATAATTGTATTAAAGTTTCAGAATAGTAGCTTTATAAATAAAACAAATAGATTTGGGGTAATGGTCCCCCATTGATATATTAAAAATTAAAGCTTCGGAAGTTCTACCAAAACCATTACACATTTTATAGCAAAGGATTTATAGGCATAATATGCCGTTTAGTAATGTTCAAAATTCTTGATGAAAACTATTTTTGCGAAGTACTTATTATTAAAGTACTTAGTACTTATTTGCACGCAGTAATCCGACAAAAAAACTTGATATTTCCTTCGCAACATTTTCACAATTTCAGTTGTTTTTAGCAGCTTTTCTTTTGAAAGGGTTTGCGGAAAAATATCAATTTTCGGGCCATTTTTGGAAATTACTAAAATGTGCCTTAGGGCCATCTGAGGCTTAATCCGGCACTGCACCCCACCTACCTAGAATAGGTTTTAAGAATAGGTTTAGGAATAGGCTTTTTTCACTCTCCATTCTTTCTTATCTAAAGTCTTATTCTGATTCAGATGATTCTACCCCAACTGGCACTGGACCCTCCAAAGTTATTCCTTCGAAACCAATCCGCTATATATACGACTGCACTATCTGCGATCCCACTAGGCCACAGAAGTACCTCCCTACACATCTTCAGAAAGTTCATAATTTAAGTAAGGAAGAATCCAAACTACGAATGCAAGAATTTAAAGAAGCACAGTCCCAATCTAAATCTACAAAGGTCATCAATAATCTAGAAGATTCTATTTATACAGTAGTTAGGCAAATTATGGGTGCAAACAATGTTGGGGCGGGGGCTGAAGTATTGTCTGATTGGGTTATTTCGTGGCTAGGTAAAAAAGGTGATAAGGGCTAAACAAAGTTATATCATTAAGAGGCAATGACTTTATAAAATATAGAAATGTAGGAAGTCAGGCAGGTAGTGGTATCAGAGGCTCCATTGCTTGTGCTGGGGTTTTGGTAGCTGATATTTGTGGTACTTCTAGCTCCATCTAGTGTGCCAATCAGTACCACTGTTAGTGCCACTAGCTTGGGAACTACTAGTTCCACTAATAGCGGTTATGCTGCAAGTTGTAGGCCTAGTCAGACTATTACCAGTACTGCGACTGCAACCAGCCCCGCTGGTATTGGCAACGGAGACCTTAATGAGGGGCAGATTGCTGTAGATCTTCCTTCACTTTCAGCATCACCTTCAATGATAAACTTGCCTTCCCCTACTACCCATTGTTCAGTCATCCTTGAAGCGACTCTGTCCTTGAGGACAAAGGTTGTAGGAGGAACCTGAGTTTTTGTTATGCCTCAGATGATGCTGATAGTGAAGGAGAGATCATACCACCTCCTAACTGCCTCAGAGTTATTGATGATGATAGTGATTGCGAAGAGGTGGGTGTCACAACTGACTATGACTGGGGTGCACAATCGGTTAAGAGCAAGCTTGCAATACATGATTTTACCTAAGGTTTGATCCGACCCATGTACAGGTTCTCCAGAAATGGAAGGACTCCATTGAGGAGGATCAACGTAACAGTCAAAAATATGTCAAGCAAAACCTCAACACGTTTGCTACTATTGAATTCCAGGTTCAGATGCAGTTGGGCACCACTGATCAGGGTTTTGTAGAACTGTCAGTCTGTGATATTGGGCAGTAGAAGTTGGTGATGGTAGAGGAGCGTGAGAAATGTGGAATAAAGGGTGAAAGTTTAGATGGCCACCTGAAGTGGATCAACTGGTGCAGATGAAATATCATCTCACCTATGATCCAAGATCTCCTTGGCCAGAGAGGCTATCAAGAGCTTCCGCAAAACTATCACCCTTTGGTCATCCCTAGAGAGACAGGAGAAGGAGGTAAACTCAATGATTGAGTTTGATGATAAGACTCTGGCAGATGCCCTGTTTCTTGTGAAATCCTTCATTCCACACCTGTACTTACTATTGATTAATTTCACGAGTTGTCGTTGACTTATCAGTTTGATGCAATCATTTGCGCTTGTCCAGTTGACCTTAGAAATGAATGGCTTCCCCTTGAAATATGATGCAGAGTTGAAATAACCCAATACGATATTCTTAACTATCTCTGTCATGGAATGATGGGTGGTTCTTACTTTTAAGTAGTTGAACTAAGAACTACTAGGAGCTATGCAGAGGTCGTAAAGATTTACCCTTAAAAAGAATTACTGAGATGGACCTAATGTAGATTGTCCTACAGTATAATAATAAATAATAGACTGTCAGATACAGTTCTTACTACAATACATCGGGTGAATATCATACTAAAATAACAATCTACAATGTGAAAATGTAGGACGATATCAAAATAATTCCGGTTAGAGGTTGTCTTAAAGCTGTCTCAAATTAGTTGTGTTAATAACTAACCAACCACATATAAAACTAGGCTCATATTGAATTACTGCAAGCTAAATGCCGGGGAATAGCTGCTAGGGTGGCTCTTAAAAATCGAAAATATGATTTATGATATTAGATATACGAACACCATCTTTCCCAAAAAATGTATGAATGAAGGCGATGCTATCAGTTTGTGATAATCTAGTTGTAGAAACAGAGATCCATTCCAGTTTGCCCTTACACACTTTAACTGCCATTTGTAAACCTTCTAACGAGGGATATTTAAGTTAAGTATGACATCTTTAGTTTTACAATACTCTTCTCCTTCATAGCCTTGTTGAGCTCGTCCTGTTTTGTCTTAAAATAATTTTCCTAAGCAGAGACTAATGAACGACCTTTAGAACTATGCAAACTCTCGAAACTATGAGAGTAACTGCTGATTGATATATGGTAGATGGATACTCGTATCCACTGTAAACTCGTCCAGGAACCTTGGAAACAGACATTGGCTCGAACTCGAGTTCGATATTACCACTCCCACGTTCTTCCTCTGGGAAAGATTCAACAAGTGCGGCAGAGTTGGATACAAACTTCTTCAGTTTAAATCCGCCACCCACTAAGCAGTCCTGTAAGTTGTGAGCTATGTTAATGGCTTGCTCCTCAGTGACACAGCTCTTTAAGCCATCATCTGCGTAAAAGTCGTGTTGGACTGTGTGTATTACATCGGCAGCAAACTTATCTGCTTGTCTCTTTGCTGTTTCTTTAAGGACAAACAGTGCACCGTCCTGGCTATCTCGGGCCCCGAAAATCCGCACTTTCATCTGGTATGTGGTTGGCTCAACTGATAGATCCTTTTTTTGGATACCAAAGAAAGCGCAGACTATCGCAGTCCTCGGCCAATGCATGGATCTGATGGCTCTCCGAACGTATGTCATATGCATTACTTGTCATCTTAATATTAAATTATTCAGCTTTTTAACCCATTTTATCACGTTTTTTCTAAACGTCCGCCTTTCTTCCCTTCGGAGTGCTTTAAACGACTTAAAATCTGCTGCTATCTGCTTAGCAGCAGATCGTACTGTTCTAGGATAGACATTTTTTGCAATCCAATCATGAACAAATTCTTGAGCTACTATTTCACTAGCAGCATCTTTGCTCATAGTTTTGTACCCCCTTTCAACCCTACATAAATACAACATCCTTCCTATAACTTTGACATCATATTTGGATTCAGCAACCCAGAAAACCATAGAACCAACAATTATCATATGAATTTAGTCATGTTATTTCCTTTTGTAAACAAAAAAAGCTATTTTTGACACCCAGTTTGTCTCAATTTCAAAAAGTGCCATGTCACCACCATCTAGGAACATTTTTAGTCCAAAATTCCAACGAATTCGGATTCCTCATAAAAAAATGGCAAAGATGCCTGGCATTTTTCAAATTTCGGAAAAGTGCTAGATTCCCCCAACCCTACTGTAATGAAAATCCTACCTACAGAGAATGTCCAAAGGCCCCAAAAATGCTGCCGAGTATGTTTCACCAAAGGGGTACGTAAAGTATCCAGATTTCAATGCCAAACCTGCACAGACAAGCATGGTCTTTGTATTGGTAACTGTTTCCAGCGTTATCATATTGATACAAATAAGGCATAGTGTGGACTGTGTGTGTATAGTGGCAAGATCACTCATTGTCTCAGTGTTATCTCAGTTGATAATATATCATATTTTTATCATATTATATGTTGGGATAGGCTCAGTTGGCTATATTCATATTATATTCAAGATAATGCAATTTTCTCCTTAGTTTTTGATCTAACAACATGGGGTATTACAGTATAAGAGACATCGGAATGCGCTCCAGTATGTCATACAAGAGGACTGCTATGCATACCTAGTATATCATGCAAGAGCACTAATATACATACTATGTATATCATGCAAGTGCGCTGATATACATACTAAGTATGTCATGTATGGCGCTGCATGAAATACCTAGTACGTCAAACATTTAATGTCAACCAAAGGGCAATGGCCCAGAAAAATTTATCAAAATAATATGTTCCTTTTGGTCTACCATAGCTTCATGCACTAAAGTATTATATATAGATTTTACTTAGTTCGAAAATAACACCTGTGAAAATATAAGGATTCTCGCAGGACACTTTATTTTTGAATCAGTATGCAAAGGGTTAAAGTAGGCAATTAAATAAAATAAATAAAATAAATTAAATATGGCAATTACTATAGTACTATTACTATAGTAGCAATACTTTGGGTTTTACTTTTGATTTTTCCAACTCATATAGAGTCTTCCTAGACCTAAACCTTAAACACAACCCCAATAATGGACTCATTAATACTAGTGTATTTTTCAAACCCTTATCCCACAAACTACCAATACCTTATAATAGTTTCCATAGTAACCACCTTTTACAATCAGTGGAGAAAGGTAAACTGACTAGGTTTTGGCGTTTAACCGGAGATACTATTGAATATAATAAGGCGAGAGACAGATATCTAACTGATTGTTTTGTATCTGGCTACCCACGTGATTTCCTGGACCGTTTGAGACATGATGATATATGTATGAATAATGAAGTGAAGACTAAAGTACATAGGAATGATATTTATAATGTATATATTTCATTGAATGGTTATTTTGGACCATCATCTGTGAAACACAAGATGATTAAGAAACACAAGAGAGGATTCGTCAGACATATAAGAAAATGTCGAAAAAATCATCCAAATCAAAAGATTATTCAATGCCCAAATATTGAATCACACTTCTTTGCTGAAGCGGAAAAAGTGCATCATTTGAAATACTGTCAATACAGGAATGGTAAATCGATTTACAAAAAAGGTGTAATGAAAGAAGACGAAATAAGGTATATAATGAAAGATGAAAAAAGAATGGAATGGCCAGAAGAAGCGTTGACGTTCGTGGGACCTTCGCGCAGCAGCCCCGAAAAGAATGAGTACAATCATAAGACGATTAGGAAGTATGTCGAGAAAGGATGGGCCGTAGAGTTACCGGTCGATGAACCAAACACGGACAGGACCTATTACCTGCCACTCCACGTGGCTCTAGATCCAAAGAAAGGTAAACTGCGGATGGTAGTTGACGCATCGGCTAAGACCAACGGCAAATGCCTAAACGATTATCTGTTGGAGGGTCCCAATATCTATAACTCAGGGATCGAGGTCCTACTCAGATTCAGGAACGGGAAACACGCCTTCACCTGCGACATCGAAGGCATGTTCAACCAAGTCCGTGTAACGGAAGAGGATAGCGACAGTCAGCACTTCCTATGGTACAACGGCGACAACAATACCGATGTACAAGATGGTAGTACAGAATATGGGGGCCAAGTCATCCTCTTTCACGACGACTGTGGCCGTGAGGGACACGGTAGAAGGGAAGGAAGATAAATATAGCGCCAAAGCCGTCGATATGATTCGACGCAGCTTCTATGTAGACGACGGGATGGAGTCTGGAAATACGGTTAAGGAACTACTGGATACGGGGCGCGAGGTTCGCGACATCCTAAAAGGATCCTGGTTTAACCTAACCAAGTTCCAATCCAGCTCGCAAGAGTTCATGAAAGCCATAGAGGATAGGAGGCCAGAGTCGACCATGGGTAATCCCACGACAGCCAAGGGACAGGACATGGTGAACAAAAGGGTAGAGTCCCAACAGAAGGCATTAGGGATCGTGTGGAACCGAGAGACAGACGAGTTGAAGTACCAGTTAAGCCTGGAGGGGGCAGACATCCACACAAAGAGGGGCTATGTATTGTACATAGCAAGGATATACGATCCCTTAGGCCTAGCATCCCCATTACTAGTCACGGGGAAGCAAATACTTAAGAAGGTATACAAGCTAAAGGACGAGTGGGACACAGAGGTACCGGAAGAGATCAGCAAGCAGTGGTGCAAGTGGACAGAGAGTTTAGAGCAGATGGGAACATACAGCATGCCACGTGTGTATTTCCCGGATGGGGACATGACGAATCTGGATCTACATATGTTCTCCGACGCGTCATTAGAGGCATACGGAGCGGCACTCTACTTAGTACAACGAGAGGGGGCTCACAAGCCCAGACTCGCATTCAGCAAAGCGAAGTCGACACCGCCAGATTCAGCATCAGTTCTGAAATTCGAGTTGACAGCTGCGAGGTTAGGAGTTAGGGCCACAGCCTACTTGATGGACGCTATTCCCAACATAGTGGAAACACACTACTGGACGGACTCCATGGTAGTGCTTGGTTGGCTACACAATGAAAGGACGAGATACCCTATATTCGTCGCAAATAGGGTGGACGAAATAGGAGCAACGACGGAATTGGAAAGGTGGCACTAATGCCCAATGGATGAGAACCCAGCGGACTTGTTATCGAGGGGCGTGGCACGCCCTACTTTCTTGAAGAAGGAAGTACTGTGGCAGCACGGGCCACAATTCCTGAACAACAGGACAGCCTGGCCACCGATGAAGAAGGTGGACCTGGGCTCAGGGGAAGTAGCACTAGAGGAGGAAGGAGGAGATTCGGAAGCTGAGGAGATATATAGCCAGATGGTGAGGGCTTCATTTTCTTTTCTCTTTGACTTAAGTTTGCTTTATAGCCAGATGGTGAGGGCTTCATTTTCTTTTCTCTTTGACTTAAGTTTGCTTGTGTTTTGTTCTTTTTAAATTCATTGATTGAAGTAGTACAATGGTTGGGGGGAACATCCTTGTCCTTTTTTTTATAATATTCTATAGTTCTAGTTATATCTGTGTAATCTCTATGGGCGTCAGTGGCCCATAGAATTTAGAATATAAAATTATAAAAGCCATATAAAATTTAGTTGAAAACGGTTAAAATCTTCAAAAGTTATTTACGAATAAATTTTTCATTACAGACGGACAGACAGAAATTAAATGTTGGCCTATTTTCTAATTATAATTGTGCACTAAAGCTCGCCCTGACTGCGTTGCTACATATTGACATGTGAATGGGGGGGGGGGGGGGGGGGGGGCGTCCAGTGTACCTCACCTGTGTAGGTACCACAGTATACTATACAATAATTAATGTGATTGGGGGGTCGGGGGGGGGGGGATACATTAAAGTAGCGGTAAAATAATAATATTATCTATATAACTTACTCCAAGCCTCTCCTGGTGCTGACGCCGAAGCGGACACGATGACGCTGCATGCCACTTCGGTGAGGATTGCCCATGGCAATCTATCAGCCTATAATCTATACCTATATATATATATACCTATAATCAATCTATAAAACCTATCTGTTTCGTTTTCTTCTGTTCCCTTATTCAGGATTCTTTCATGAACCTTGTAGCAGTCATCCAACCTCAAAGAACTGGGCGAGATCAGAACCCAACACATAAATTGTCTGCCTCCTCAACGTTGGAGGAGTGGTTTTATAATAAAGCGATCAAATTAACAAACGGAAAACAACAAACGTTTCTTACAGAGCAGCATTTGTTTGTAATGCCATTGATGCTCTCCTCTGAGAGGTTGAACATAGCAGCATCTTAGTCAATGCAGTGGGTAGTGGTGTACTGTCTGTGGATGGTTGTGGTACACCCTGAGTGACTGACATTGAATTAAAAAATTTGATTTCATTACTTATTATGTTTTAAGTAGCTTTTAACTTTTTTTAATATCATCACTTATGATCTTTTAATTAACATTTTAAATTTCAAAATTGAGAATGCCAGACCCATTTTTTCTCCAAAATTGGCATATTGTTATATGCTATGATGTTTTTTATTAATTATTAATATAATTATTATTAAAATTAAAAATATTATTTAAAAAAATTTGATTTCATTACTTAATATGTTTTGAGTAGCTTTTAACTTTTTTTAAATTTCAAAATTTAGAGTCCTATGAACAAATTTGTGAAAAGCCCTAAATCTATGGTTCATTTGTCTCCTAATATCTCGAGAACCAGAGAAGCTATTCCAAAACGGTCTTCATTATCAAAATCAGGGAAGAATTTTGATTTAGAATCAATTAAAAAATAAATTCAATTTGTTGAACCTGGAATGATACATTCCCCTTAAAGATAACCAAGTAGCCCTAGGGTGTATATATATAAGATAGGTCCTATACTGGTGACAAATTGTAAGTTAGCACTTGCGTGTCATCATGACACCAGATGACGGACACAAGATTAACTCAAACATATGCAACCAGCCCTCGGGCCTAGTCGAGTTAGGCCCCCCTATCTTCAGAATCTCCCCTTTGCACATTTTTGTTTCCAGGCTAGGCATGAATGAACAATTTCCTTCACCCTTATTATAAGTCTCAATTACTGTCTTTGTTGCAGGGCCATGATTGGTCCACACAACTGCATAATAGAGTCTAATTTCCGAAGTGCAATCTCAGCTAACTCCCAGTTAAACAGAATCCAGGACCAAGTCTGGGAACAAAAACCTTGAGCATTCAAAGCACGAATGGATAGCCCAATAGCAACTCGACAGAGAAGCATTATCTCATGACATGTCATAAGGAGTTATAGGAGTTAAATAATAAGGAGTTAAAACTCAAGTCAAGTCCAAGTTAGTCTTGGTTCGATCGGTAGATGACGACTTTGTCTATAGTGATAAGTATACAGTTTAATGCTTACAGTTTTCCAAAATCAATCTTGAACAATGATGATGATCTCAGAAGTGCCTTTATTATTATCAGACAATCCCTCACCGTCTTTATTATTATCAGCCAATCCCTCTTTGATGAAAAATTTAGCAATGATACCAAACAATATCAAATGTGATGTTGGGGACAACTATTTGGATTTAATGACATTATAACAGGCTTAAAAAATGAAAAAACAGCCTTGGATTCATAATGATATATAATATCGGATTATTGTATTGCAGTGCTGGTGCTGTTATTATAATTAATTATGTTCCTCTAGCGTCAATAAACATATATATTTATATGATCATCATGTATGGATCACGATTTTTGAATGATGCTAAAACCAGGTGTGTTGTTAATGAGCATGAGTTATTGGCTATTCAGTTGAGAGCTGAGAGATGCAAACTGTAATTACATGGTGCCGATCATTTTCATGTCAATACAGACCAAAACCACTTCTAGCAATATGCAATAGTACCTTTATGACCTGAAGAATGTATTTGCTATGGTTATTTGGAAGCCTGGTAGAAGTCCAGCAGTATTTTTCCATTTTGGTTGATATCTCTTAGATTGTATTGCCCAATAATGTTGTGACTTATATGCTGTGTCGTCTTCCTTGTTCCCATGTGTCCGTTAAAATCACCCAATATTAATAAATTTCCTTTACTTCCTGTACAATTTGAATATGTAGATTATCCATAAAATTTGCTAAAATTGGCATAATATATGCCTAAACTAATGGTGTGATTAGTTTAAATTAAATGATAAAGAAGGGATCTACAAGATCTTGTTGAGCTATTTGTTTCTGTAATTTCGTTGATAGCATATTTTCTGGAGCCTGTAATCCTGCTAATTCTGAATGACAATTCATCATGACCAGTAATGTAGATTTCACTACAATAGTTGGCACATGCAAAGTATCAACGGCTGGTCTGTAGTTTATATTAATAATAATTCTGATGGTACGAATCATATCTTTAGTAATTAGTGCTGGCACAGTCCTTCCTCTTTTCCCAACTACCTGCTGCCTGTAGTAGGTTGGTAGTTTATCTTTCTTTCGCTTTGTATCGTTTATCAAAATCTGATAACAACATTTTGGCAGATCTTCGAATTAAGTGTTATTTAAATTTCTTAGTTGCTGCCCAAAAGTCAACCTTGTGGATTTTATGACCCTTGAGTCACTTTCCTATCCGAAAATGGCTCCAACAAATTAGCTGAGAAGGAAAATATATTATTTTGGCTTGGAGAACTGGTCGAAATTATCTTTTAACCCTCACCCGGTAACGTGGGGTAAAATAATACCCCAAGAGGATTACTTTTGATATTTTTCGACAATCTCTCATAATATGTATGTCCAACTTCATAGTATCTTCCAAAAAACTTGTAATCTAACGATTGTGTGGGTCAAACCCATAAAATTTTGTTTATGAAAAATGTTATGGGCCCTTAATTTGAAAACAACTTAGTTAGGTAAGATGGGGTATAAAAATACCCCATAGTGTCATGGTGCTCGTTTAGTGGTGCTTTGTGACTCATTTTGGTTTCATTGGAACCACAATGGTAGATTTAGTTGTACTAGACAGCTAGAGGCCTGTTTTAACTTTGACTTTTAAGACCAAATTATCAGTATTATGAAGCTACTGTATTGTGAGGCCTGTATTTCACAAGCCAAGACTTCAGCCTAATCGCGATGCGATAGATTGCTAAGTATATGCGAATAATTCTTATTGTAGGCTTTCTTAGAGGTGTTCTGGCCTTTTGGGTCTCATTTTGGGTTCAAAAAGGCCGATTCTTGCAGTTCTAGAATATTTTGTAGTCTTTCAGTTACAGTCAGTAGGGCGTCTGTTGTTGTGGAGTGTTTTCTGAATCGTATTGATACTGTAAGAGTATAGAGTACTTGTCTAAATAAGAAATTAATTGGGAATTTATTACGCGTTCAAATATTTTGCTGAAAACAGACAGTAATGAGATTGGCCTGTAATTATTTTTATCAGATGGGTCGCCGGACTTTGATTGGTGTAATTTTGGCTGATTTAAGAGTGGTGGGGAATGAACCGGTTTTAATAGAGAAATTTATAAGATATGTTAGATGGGGTTCGATATCGTGCTGCTACTTTAACTATGGTTATAGGAAAGCTATCGTATGTTGCGGTTGAGGAGTTAAGATGTAATATATTGTAAATGGTTTCAGCGTTTGAGGTTTGAACAAGTGAAAACGAGTTGGGTTTTTTATGATTTATGTAACGTGTTGGGTTATTGGTTGTAGTAGGTATGTCTTGTGCAAATCGAGATCCTATTGTAGCAAAGTGGTTATTAAATACACTGCAAATCTCCTTGGTATCAGTAGTCTCATGTTCATTACCGTTATTGTCCGTTAAAATTAGTTTCTTAGGTGACGTTTTCGTTTTTGTTCGGTGTAACGCTGAGTTTATAGTAGTCCATGTTTTTCGCATGTTGTTCTTGTTTTTCTCAAATTCATTTGCATAATATGTTCTTTCGGCTAATTTTATGATTTTTGTGAATTTATTACAGTATTTGTTATATTCGTTAAGTTTTTCATCAGTTTGGTTTTTTGATAGAGCTGCGTACATACTATTTTTTTATATTCATGATTTAATTATTCCAGAGGTCATCCATGGCTTTTTATCATCCATTTTCATCCATGGCTCCGCCCCCGGCTCCACCACTGGCCCCGCCCCCGTCCCTGCCTCTGGCCCCACCCCGGCCCTGCTGGCCCCACCCCTGCCCCGCCCCCGGCCATGGCCCCAGCCCCGGCCCCACCCCCAGCACAAGCCGCGACCCCTGCCCCTGCAATGCCTTCACCCCCAGGCACTCCCCCAGCCCCAGCCCCGACCACGTAAACATTAAAGTTGAAGAGAGGGTCTGTGGGAACAATGCGGGCGATGTGAAGGCGAGCGGCTTCTGGCACACCCTCGATGTTTCCCACTTTCGTCACCCTGACTTTCCCCAGTCGAGGATGTACCACCCTCTATCTCCATACTGTTGAACCTCCCTGTTTATGTGGTCCTGGGCCTCAAGATGTGGGACCACCTGTTGTTGCGTCTGAAAATATTAAACATAAGTTCATTATAAAGTTAACCCTTTGAGAACATAGGCCCTATCCTATACGGGCCTGCCACATTTAGAGGGTACTGTGGAAAAGCAATATTATATTTATATACTGCCATCTGACATGTCCAGTAAGCCATATAAAGGCAGCCAATAACATGTCCATTTTTAGTGTGTACATGCTACGCCGACAAGCGACAACCACTGCCAACAACAGCAAATATTAAAATGTAACCTAAGTTCGTTACTCTCATGTATTGTTTTGGTTAGAATAAACTTCCACTGTAACCTGTTTCTTTCCCTCAATTAATAAATAACATAAATTGGTTGACGGCGTAGCGTTTACACCCCATTTTTATGATTTTCTCACGTTAGATGCTGCCCGATTACTTCAATTTCTATAACAGGATGCAATTTTTTTGAGTCTATGGCTGTGTTGTCTGTATGAAACCGAAAAGGTCGAACCTTACCGTGCCACTTGGTACATAATTATTACATAGATTTAAATTTAAAACAAAAGATAAATGCTAATTAGGTAACTATAAATATTTATTTGCAATAATCCTCACTCTTTGATACCCTGTGGCCAATACAACACATGCGGCAATTCAATATGGTAGTGAAAGTAAAGTAAAAAGTTCGAATAAATTTCACCTTTAACAAATTATGTTATTTAAATCTAAAATAACCTGTTAAAAACCAAAAATATTTTTGCTAATGATGGGAACCTAATTCGAGTCTCATAGGGTTAGTGAATTTTTTTATCTCATTTTTGAATAGGTTTAATTATTGTTTTAAACTATAAATTAAAAAACTTACTTTTTGTTGCTCTCCTGTGAAGAAGAGCGACGTGGAGAGAAACGCATGTGGCAGTACACGTTGCCCGTCTCCATCGAAGACGTCAGGCATGAAAGCGTAACCCTCAATGGCCCAGACGGCCAGGCCAGGGGCATTGGCCTCTGGTCCCCTTTAACCCACAGCAAACCGCCCCCGCATACTTTATTCATTCACTTTAATCACGTCCACCTCCGGTATTGAAAAATCGATATCGTCCAGGAACCGGTACTGCTCGACCTCGATGTTGGTTGGTCTCCTGGCATTAATATTGATCGATTCTATGATCTGAATGGGGTCGATGGTCGCCCCATAGTCACATCCCGGTGCAATCGCTGATATCTTGCACCGTCCCGTCCTCATCTCCAGGACCTCATCCTTACTTGAGATGGTAGTTACCGCCATCCTACTCGGGCTCGTCTTTAGCCCTATCTCTTTGGCCACCCAATTATCCACCAGTGTGAAGGCTGCACCGCTGTCGACCAGCATTAATGTTGTGACTGATCGGCCGCCCCTCCCTGTTATCTTCACTGTTACTACCCCGAGTAGTACTTTCCTCTTTCTTCTTGCTACTGTTGTGCTCGTAGCCATCGTTTGGCCTCCAGTCTCATCGTCCCCCATTGCTGTTTCTCTACACTCTTCGGATCTGTGTCCTTCTACCACACAACGATGACATAGTCCGTTTGCGTCTGTGTAGGCTACACGATCTTGTTTGGGCAACGCTTGCCAATGCTTGCAACTCATGGTCTTATGGGTTCCATCCCTATGCAACTGACATTCAAATCCCGGATTGTAGCGTTCCCTGTATAGTCCTTCACGTATTGCGCGTAGGTTTATATCTACAGATTTAGTGTTTTGGTTATCTGGGTATGTTGGGATTATGTTTATTTGTGGTGTTATTTTCTTTCTGTCCCTGCCACGGTGTGGCCCTACTCCCAGCTAACTGTGGGCTTGTAGCCCCCTGTGTGGCCACGTGTGGTAGCGACTGTCTTACTCTCGGGAATGGATCTGCAGGATTGTGTTCGGGTTTAGGCCTGCTGTATTCGGTCTTCGGCGCCTTCCCCAAACTATCCTCACTATAGACTGGGTCTGTAATCAACTCTGCTTTGTAATTGAGGAAGTTCGACATTTCCTCTAGCCCTGGCTCTGCACCTTTCTTCTCCCGAGTGGAGAAGGCGATCTTCCTCCACTTGCTCCGCAGCCAGATCGGCAGTGCCTGCGCTATCGTGGTGATGTTATTAGATGCATTGAGTTTGTATGGCGCGTCTAGCGTCTTCAGCACGATTAACGCCTTCTCGACCTTGTTCGCGAAGGTCTTTATGCTAACAGGGTTATCCTGTAGGCCACCCGATGTTATCCCCCTTAACCCTTTCCGGTCTGGGGACTAGATCTAGTCCACCTGGTAGTGTCCTAGGGCCTAGATCTACTCCATTGTATCTTACTGAGTATTGCGGCTAACAGATTGCACTAGGACAGTAGTAGGGGCATACTATAGGTTTGCCGCACTGTTCTTGGTCATATCCAATTGCACCCTACCAAGATTGGCGGGATTTTCAAACCAGAAACAGTGTTATTGTTTATTTTAATTACTTACTGTACAACTACCGGTTGCCGGTACACCAGTAGTACATAAATTTATTAGGTAGAAACTAATAAATAGGGGCATTTTTATGGGGGAATGGCATCGAAATACTACCAAAGACAACGGACCCAGAGGAGGAGATATGGATATGATCCAGCTGATGAATCCGATTCATACACTGTAAAAAATCATTCAGTGAACTACCTTACCTTAGTTAATGCCACATAAATTGGCCGTATTCTATATGGTAAATCACCTTTTAACATAATCACGAATAAATTTCACCGTATGATTAAGTTAAGTTTTCATAAACAACATTAGGTGTTTCGCCATAATTATTTTATGGCCTGTGGCTTTATGACATCTTGTATATTTTCACCAGAAATTGCAAATTTTTGACCATAAATTATTTAAGGAAAATCCTAATTAACCGAAATATGATTAAATTGGAGGCAGATTTGAATTCCGGCGGTCGGTCACATTGTATACATTTTATTTCAGTACGGTACATTAATGCATTCTCTGTTATTATAACTGTTGCAGTTTGCAGTGCAGCTGTCTGGCTGTACCGGTAGCTACTATGCAGTACAGCAGTAGGCCTAATAGAGAAATATCTTAATCTACATCTGTCTGTCTGTCGTCTGTACAGCTGTACTGCTGTAGGCATACCTACAATAATTATAGAAACTAGTGCTGGCGCAGGGCAGGAGTAGGTTTCTGGGTTTCTACTGTTCTACAGTTGTACCGGTCACCGGCTGACCGGTAGCTGCTATTACTAGCTAATGCTGTAATGCAGTAATGTCTGATTGTCTCAGCCTACAGCATACAGACAGACAGATGACCTATTTAGTCAGACAGTGCAGCAATGTAACGGCCAGACAGTGCAGCAATGTACCGTGAATTGGGGCTACTTTGATCCCTGGGGAAACTTTGATCGGGTGGGGAAATTTTGATCACCTTGTTGTGGCAAGTGGAAATTTATACACATATTAAGCTAATTACATCCCTCACATGATGAATAAGCTGAATATACCTAATGAATATAATCTAGCATCTTAGGCAGTTAGGTACTGATTACTGGATTAGGCTACCGGTAGTAGGCCACTAGGCCATATTTTTTTACACGTATTAGACCTACTGTCTGACTGTTAAGGGTACAACTGTGAACTGTAAGCCCTGTACTGGTATCTAGGCCTATCATTCTAGCAGCAGCAGGTGCTAGCCCTTTCGTAGGCCTATAGGAACTGCTGAAGTCTATGCTACAGAACTGTCATGGTTCGACACTATAAGACCCCACTGGGTGCGCGGACCTACAAGAATTTTACCAAAGATGCCCTGAGTAAAGCTGTTTCTGCAATTGGAAATGGAATGGGTATAAGAAAGGCGTCGAGGAGGTTCAAGATATCTTATGGAACTATTTGGAACCACGTTAACAAACGACATTAGGAATCAGTTGGTCATCCCCCTGCCATAATCCTAGCTGATGAGAAAAGGATAGCGGACGCCATAGACACATTTGTGGTGTGGAAAAAGCCCATGGATCATTTCGAAGTACAACAACTTACCCGAAATTTCCTAAACAAGCAAGGGCTTACAGTAGATCAGTTTCAGGATAATTTACCAGGAGTTGAGTGGGTCAGAGGTTTTCTTAATCGTCACAATATGACACAGCGTTTTGCGTCTAATATCAAGCCAGCCCGGGCTAAGATTTCGGAGAAGACCATGACAACTTTTTCAGTGAACTGAAAAATGAGATTGACGGTGTTCCTCCAGAAAACATATGTAACTACGATGAAACTGGATTCTCGAATGAACCTGGAACCAAGCGCGTTATATGTCGGAGGGGAGCAAAACGAGTGGAGAGAGTTATCGATAATTTGAAGCAAATGACTTCTGTGATGTATAGCGGATCAGCAGATGGCACCATGAACCCAGTTATGGTCGTTCACAAAGCTAAGAACATGTATGAAGGTTGGAAACTTGGGGGACCAGAGGGAGCTTTCTACAGCAGCACAGAATCTGGATGGTTTACAATGGATAGATTTGAAACCTGGTTTTTTGAAGTATACAAACCATCCATTGAACATCTGCCTGGTCGTAAATTCCTTATTGGCGACAACCTTGGATCTCACATGTCTGTAGATGTAGTGAAGTCATGCGAAGAGAACAATATCCGCTTTGTCCCGCTTCCACCGAACACTACCCATATTCTGCAACCATTGGATGTTGCTTTTTTTAAACCTGCCAAAACTGCATGGCGTAAGATTTTAGCAGAATGGAGAAGGGAAAGCAGAATAAAGGGTGCTATACCCAAGACGCAGTTCCCCTCTTTGTTGAAACGTCTTCATGGTAAGCTTTCAGCAACAAGCCAATCAAATATAAGGAAGGGGTTTAGTTCGTGTGGGATCTCCCCCTTAGATAAAGAGAAGGCACTGCGCCATATCCCAAAACATCCCAATGTGGATTTGGATAGATATAGTTGCATTAACGATGCAGTTATCGAGATTCTGAAATCTGAGCTCCAAGGAAGTACACGTTCTGCCACAGTAGAACGTCAGTCACGAGGAAGGAGGGTTACTCCTGGAAGAGCCATCACTGTAGCTGATTTAGCAGGAACTTCTGGGATAACCACGAGTACACCAACATCATCTGTTTCTGACGCAATTATTGGCCCTGCTCTTTGTCTAGCTACTGTCCCATCAGTGTCAGAATCCACCTGTGCCGACTGCGATCTCTCTTGGGAGAATAGAGATGATAATCAACCAAATTGGGTCATGTGTGACCTGTGCGAGAAATGGTACTGTGGAGATTGTGTACCACCGGAGCTCTATAGTGAAGGAGACGATGAGCCCTATTACTGTTGCCAGTAGAGCAACTCGCCCCACAACTGGTCTGTGTGATCTTCATAACTCATCAGTTCAGCCATTTTAAATTCGAGTCTCACCTAAACTGTGCAATAGCCAACTTAAAATATGCAATTAATTTTATGCAATAATACTGTAATATTATCGCCCTAAAGAAACTGCAATAAGCCTACTCATATGCAATTAATTTTATGCAATACAGTACAGTACTATCACTTTATAAAATTTTTTTGTTAATTTTTGTTTTGTTTAAATTCTAAATTTGTAAATGGTATATGAATGCAATCAGACAGAATCAATCTGAGTTTTGTAACATAACAACAAAATAGCGTGCGCCTCTGCATGATGACGATGATCGGCTTGCACTAAGGTGCAGGGCCGGCAGACCCAGCAACGTAGCGCCCCCAGATCTCGCGGTCAGCCATACACTTTCCCAGTTCATTCCTGTTCTCAAGTCCTGTGTCCTTGAGCAGGCGTTTGAGGAAGTCATTGGCTGTCAAACGATTTCAAACGATTTTATGAAGATCCGAGATGTCACAGAAATTATGCATTACCAGAAGGCTACATGCATAGGCTAGTAAGTAGTAATATAGATAGATACATATATATTAGAAAAATCTAGATTTTAAAACATTTTAAGGAGTGGGAAACTATGTTAAGTGATCAATAAAGCCCCATAGATGAGGCTACATTGATTTTTGATTGGAAATAAAGGGTGATCAAATTAGCCCCGCCCCACCCATGGGGTAACATTGATCAGTTGAAAAAATATAAAAAAAAACATTCCACTGCATCCAACCAATTTTTTTATGGTTGGAATTAGTGAAATGCATGTTGATAATGTTTTTATAACCGAAACATATCCCAGTCGATGTGGGAAGGCAAGGATAGTCGTAAATTGATCAAAGTAGCCCCAATTCACGGTAATGGTCAGCGGGCTACTGGACTACTGGTCAGTAGGACTACTGCAACCAGCCAGCCAGCAGAGCAGAGAGCAGACCGGTAGTGTGGTAAGGTACCGGAACCGGTCTGCCGGTACCCTGAGCAATGGGTACCGTACCCTAATTACAGAATTAATAATGCCGGTACAGCCTGGTGGCGGTACTGTCAGACTGTTACAGCAGTACAGTCAGAGTCAGACAGTAGTCTGAATCTGGCTGTCTGGTCTGCCTACTGCCTGTTCGAAGTGCATGCAGTACTGTAGTACCGACAGAGGTGAGGTAACGTTGTCACTGGCTGACTGGAAGGCCTAAAGACTGAAAGGACCGGCAGACAGGTTTATATTATTTCGATACTGGTACTGCCAGACTGCGGTACCGGCAGACCAGTACCGGTACTGTCTGACTGTAAACGGCTGCAGCCTGCAGCTGTGCTGTATATACTGACATAGCTTAGGCCAAATGTGTATCGTGTAATCAATTTAAACTATTGTTGCATTGTATATTTATGATTATTCTGAGGTTTATCTTTATAATGGATGCATGGAATGAGTTCCTGGCAAGATACTAATTTACAGATGATACTGTTAATAAATTTAAAGATGCAGGTATTAAAAGTATACAAGTTCTTCAATTAATACCTGAGGAGACATTATTATCGTTAAAATTCCAAGTTGCTCAGCAGTGGCTGGTAAAGTCGGCACGACAGGACGCAATTGCTAGTTGCAATGTTCCAATCGCTAGTCAGCTAGTGGCAGTGTTAATCTAAATCCGCATGGGGAAGATGCTTGTCCATCGGATAGTCTCAGGCTCGGATTCGGCAGCATACTTCGGCAGCCTTTGAATGTACATTTTCTTTTCCAGACTACGGGCTGGATGTGGTGAAGCGGATAGATGGCCTCAAAGAGGTTTCGGAACTAGTATGTATGAAGAAGCGAAAGTCTTCCTTGTTGACCCCACTGGTACAGCGTACAGGAGATGTTTAAATTCGCCCCATATCCAAAGCAATACCAGTTCGAATTTGTGGCAGGGTTGTTGGTTGAGAATTTTCCTGTACTTAAATCGAAAGATCCTCTCGATAAAACAGGGATTCAACTTTGGGTACTAAAATTACAAAGTCGGATGTCCGACTACAGGCAAGAGATGGTGCAATTAGGAGTACCTGAAGTAAGCGTCAATGCCGGAAAACGGAAAGGTGTGAGTCCCAACAAAGGCATTAAAAAAGGAAAACTTGGTGTAGTGAATTTTCTTCCATGAAAACCCACATCGCTTATAGAGGAAGACCAGGCTATGGCTACCATGGCTGCATGGCTGATGATCAGCCGTCTCTGCCATCACTAATTACAGCAATGGCTG